>JBCAUG010210733.1:0-56530 GCA_038406175.1 Haplosyllis leylae | reverse complement strand
TTATTGGGATAGAAATGACTTTGATCCACCTCCTAAAATGGTGACAAGTTGTAGATGAGTATTGGACAGTAATTTTTGACAGATGAATTGCGTTTACTAAAATTTACCTGCTTCATAGCAATAATCTCCCCAAAATAAACTTCAGCAAAACAGCCAGTCTAAAATTTGGGAAGTAACAGGCCCAGGTCCAAATTGAAAAGCTGATTTGAGATATTCATATCATTTTCTGGTTACACTTGAGTTGTGCTAATTTCCCCTTTGCTTCTGATACAAATAGAAATAGATTTGTGCAAAATTAACCAAATTTTAAAGTGTGTATTTCTGAAGTGTTCTGTGTTGCTCTCCTGATTTTGATACCTGATGAATTTTAACATTTAAGTTTATAGACCATATAAAATTCAGGGCAATTGATAGGAAAAGCTACTAATGGAACGATTTAACATCTCAAATACATTGAAGACTATGATTGGAGGCTGGAGATGGCAAATTCACAGAACAAATAAATCTATTCTCCAACATTGGCATTGAATGTGCTTGCACAGTGTGAAAGTGTCATCATCCGTAGCCAGGAGAGATTTTCTATTCTCCAACATTGGCATTGAATGTGCTTGCACAGTGTGAAAGTGTCATCATTCGTAGCCAGGAGAGATTTTTTGAAACACCCAAAGTTGGCATTATTGGCATTTTTGCATTTTGGAATAAATTAGAAATCATGATCAGTGACATCATTTTCAATTCAGAGTACTGCTGACAAATTTAAATTTGCGTAAAAATATTTTGGATTGCCACTTGCATGCAAATTATTTACATTAGAAGTTATACCGAAATGCCAACAATGCCAACTTTGATAGTTTGAAAAAAAAAATAGAGTGGCATCAAATTGATCGTTTCTAAACCATACCACCCTGAAGGAACTTCAAAAAAATCTGTCATTTGCGACAAATGTCAAAGATTTCTGACATCATTTTATAATGGAGTCTATGGGAATTTTTTCCACATGATAAAGTTGGAGTCATGACAGGTTTATGTGTGGATTCTACACAGAAATAATACTCAACAATTATGGATAACATATTAAAGATCTGACCTAGGAAGGGATATTTGAAATTTATACAGGGATGGCCAAGATATGCACAGATATTTGTCCCTCAAACCCACTTCCTGTCTTACCTTCTTCTAATTTTGCCCATATAAGTCTGTAAATATCTGTGCATATCTTGGCCATAGACTCTCATTTTAAAAGCCATGTCAGAAATACTCGATAACTGTCGCAAATGTCAGATTTTTTTGAAGTTCCTTCAGGGTGTATACGTGTTCAACTTTCAGGTGACCCCTATCAAAAGTTTGGATTTTTACGTTCGCAACACACTCAGGTCACTTCTAAATAAAACCCATCTGGTTTCATGTGCAAAGCAAATCTCTCGCAATTATAAGTCGGAAGTTGGATGCTTAGGAGAAAATAAATTGATACTGTAATCAATAAGTAATAAAGATGGCGAGGGATAATAGAAAATGAAAAGCCTTTGTTCTCTCGCAAATTCATCATTCTCTGGGCTTGTGCCACTAAGAAGATTAGGATGCAGCCACCAAATTATAAATAGAGAATATGACAGAAAAGGTTTGACAACAAGCTAAAGGAAGATGCCTGTGCTTCATGTGAATGAATTTAGCCAGAGTTAGAGTCTGAGGCAAAATGCTATTTTTTAACTCAGAATAAACACTGCAGAATACAAAAACCATTTTCCTTTTTGATCGTTAAAATGATCACGTGATCATGGCGTACAAGAGTTTGAACATAATTTGGCTGAAATTTGTGTTGTTGGTTTTGATGAATTTTCTTTCAGTTTCCTTTCTCTAAGATAACTGTTTCTTTGCATACCGTTATTACTCGCATTCGAGATTTTCTATAATTCGTTATTTTCTGCCAATTTCTGGCAGAATTCTGCCAGCATTGACATCCTATGGTTGCAACCCATTGAATGTCAATAAAGAGTGTCGTTTGAAACATTGCGATTTAGTCTGTTGTCCATTGGATACCTGTGTTACAACTGATGGCACCTTTCCTCCTGTACGTGCAATACACGTACCCAGAAGATAACGCTCGTTCTTTTCAGAACATTTCTAGTGATGTTCAATTCGTTTTGAAGGTTGAAATTGATTAGTTCTAAATCTCGAATCATTCAGCAGCTTTTGACAGCATATTTCTTTTACTTTTCTTTGTAACAAACAGTGAACAACTGTTCACTTCCAAGAGATCATAAAAATATTAAGTGAATCTAGTGGAGGAATCAAGCGAAAACTCTTTCTAAAATAGGCTACATTAAGACTTCTTCACATTAAAACTGCAGTTTACAATTTAAAATTGTGACTGTGACTAAGTGAAAGGCTGCTCTAGCGTCTGATATTGCATATTTCCATAGAAAGCTCCAGTGCTTCCTGAGCTTTTTAATATCCCATCAAATTTGAAGAAAAATTAAATAGGAAGGCACTGAGGCCTATGAAAAGAGAAACCTATTTCCTAGTGGAATCCTTTTACTAGATAATTGTGTGGAGATGTTTTTGCTAGATAAGTCTTGCAGTGATATTGTCTGCCTGAGTGGAGATTCATTGCTTCAGCAGCTTCTCCCACATTTTATAGAGAAGCTGCCTTAAATTCTCACCGAGTGTCAGCACTGATCTAGGTCTTCACTATTAGGACATTTTTGTGACCAAGCAGTAGAAATGTTCATAAGTTATGGTTAAATGAAGTGTACGGCTGTAACACAGGGGCTACTGGTGCATACTTGGAAGGCATATTATAATTACTATATTTTTGTCGCATATTTCTGCAACCTTCGCAGGGTTAAAGAAAGCATTCCTGGATTGAGTTGACATCGGAACAGGATTTGCTGAATAATTTCTATTTTAATGCAGCTCATTAAGCCTGTGTGTATGTATGTAGGGTGAATGAGAGTGCAGATTGTGAAGACAATAGTAATTACCTGAGCCTCAGCATGAAGTTAATTCTACAAGAAAGGCCCCACCGCAGAGTCCAATATAAGATCAAACTAAATTGTACAGCCAATACTAAACCGGCATATTAAGAATGGAAGTGAATTTTAGAACCTCCCCTCCCAAAAAAGGTCTAATGTAAAGTGCCTTCTCATAACCACATTTTTCACACTTAAACCATATATGATTTTTGACCCTCTTGAATTTCACTGAGGAGTATCATTTTACCATGTAAGGTTGGCAAGTCAAAGGAGAAACAGCTGGGATACATCAATTCTGGTGAATTATGATGACTAATTTGACATATAACTTCAATAGTAACTTAGAATTGATTTCCAGACCAATAGAAACCCATGGAAAGAAAATTATACTGAACATTTTAAAGCATGGAAATCATTATCATGAGTTCAGTAAATATTCACAAGAAGATTAATTAATCAGTAGATGGAGCTAACTTGAAGTGCATATTGTGAACCTTCAAATAGTAATTAGTAATGTGTTGCAATGGTGTTGTTTAGTTTTAATTGTATTAATATAAATGCCCTTATGCTGTGTATTTCTGGATGTGCTATTTGCACTACTTTGTCTCAAAGATCTTGATTGTAATGGCTAATTTACATAAATTGTTGTTTGCAGTATTGTCATCTCTCATTATTTTCCAACTGCTGTGCTAACTTTCAACAAATTTTTCTATTTTATTTTCTTCTATTCCATGTTTACCATTTCCTCCCCATGATATGGTTTAAGGCATTGGTAGAGGTGATTATCTCTCTGTACCCCTGAGCTAATTTGACAAACAAATCCTCTTTCCAGCACACAAGACTAATGTAGGGATTCAGAACTATATAAAAAATTGCACACATGACACATTAAAAACTCAAGGGAATTACAGCAATGGGGTATGGTATGTATTCACTGTTTTTTTTGCCAAAGTCATATTTTTTTTTGTAAAATGTAAGCAGGAGTTTCTATTCTTATCAATTCATAGAGACATTAAGTTGTGAATAATTCCAACAATACATATACTGTAGTTTAAATGATGCATTTCTTCTATATTTAAATAATCAAGGTTTAAAATAACTGCCTATATATTACAGCTTTCTTAAGTGCAAATAAGAATTATACCCATGAGGAGAACGGTGTTGAAATCTCATCCCATAATGTAGGGACTTAAACATCGCATTTATTTCTCTATTATCTGTTTAAGTGAGATTTTGTTGGAATTTGTCAGCTTCGCAATCTGTGCTTAGAAAGGATAATGAATAAAAGCTCGCAAGCTGAGAAATGTATCATTTTAATATTCAGAGGGATTTAGTGTAATGTATCATTGTCGTCTTTTTTTCTCCCCACAAAACTTTAAATATATCAGATATTAAGATAAAATGTTTAGATTTTCTGCAATTTGGCTTCAATAAACCAAATGATTAAAGAGATGCTCTTTTTTTAAAATTAGTCTTGATAGAAACATTCTCACATCTCAAAACATTCTGAAAATAAGTTATTTGCAATATTTCTGTAACTTACAGCATCAACTGAAAGAGCAAATTTCTATTTATCTCACAGTGTGTCAAAAACCCACAGACCAGGCATGATTGGTTTCATGTTGGGATTCTCTGAACAAAATGAACTTCATTCATTCTTTTCTGCACTGCACATCAAATAAGTTTCCATCTCACTTCACCTTCAAATATTTCTTTTACCAAACGGTGGGTTGTTGTCAAATAGAAAATTGATTACTTTGAGCGAAACAATTAAAATTATCCAATATTATTCTGTGCGTTCCAACCTCTTTGCGTGTGGCACCGGTGGAAAATCCCTATCAATTTAATTATCCTTTTCTAATCATGAACGCTACAATGTTACATGAGTCGATGTGCTGTCTAATTGTCTAAAACAGCAAGGCACGAAAATCTCTGAAAGGTCATGAGAAATATTTAGTAAAACTTGTTATTTACCAAATGTTTCCGTATCAAGTTACAGCAGTTTTGTAATTTTGATACTCTTTGAAGTTGTAGTGCATGTGAACTACTTGTCTTGTTGTCTACGTCACTCAGAACAGTCATATTACTCAAGAATTGAGAATCGGTTCGCGAACCAAACCCGTTCGCCAGTGATTTCGTCATGAAACTGTAGCAAGCTAAATCTAAGTCTCCCTCTCACCTTGAAATGTTCAGCCCTCTGTCGGTTTTTGACACACATATTTTTTTTATTAATTTGATCATATTTTTTCATGCTCTGACATGTACCTCACACATTTGAATGTTTTGTAAGACAATGCATCATTTAGCTAATACTCTTAATCGGACTTACAAGGTATGAGTTTCTAATAGAGATTTTAATTGTGGAAAGATCACCACTGACGAAGAATTTAGTGGTAATGTTAAGGTGCTTTCACGTCTAAATCGGATCATGGAAGAGGATTACATTTTTGCACGTAGATTCTTCCATGGTAGTACAAATCAGAATGAGCTAGAAAATCCTCGATGAGTGGGATCGACGAGTAAGCACACTTTGATTTAGTCGTTCTTACTTAATTTGCGCATTTATGGTCCGTTATGAATGATAAAAAAGCGAAAAGGGATTTTATGTTTCATGCAAAGGTTAAGTCCTAAAGCTGATTCTTGTTACCACTTTGTATCTCCACAACACCAAACGTTTCTAAGCTGGATAAGAAACTACAGACAGATGCCAGAAAAAGGAATATAAAGAAACGTATACCAATTTGTCAGATAAAATTTAAGTAACGACATAAAAACCTGTCGTGCTATAACAAACAAAATTACCTTCTCAATGATTTTTGAAAAATATTTAAAAATTACTTATATCTGATTTTTTTTGGGTCACAACTACACTTTGCAAGTAATTATAGGTTTATGTTAAGAAATCACTTGCTCAAAGGTGTTGGGTTTACATTTAACTATAAATTAATAAAAGGTGTCTTCAGCAGAAACGTGGTAGGAAGTTTCAAGTACTCCTTACAGAATAAATTATTACGACAACATGGAACAGTGTTCTTCTTTTCATCGTTTGAGCTGCCTTAATCTTTGTTCTTTTAATCCACAAATTGATCCATTGTTGTTTTGGTCTCAGATCAATTTTAAAAGAACTTTTTTCAAAGTAATCAGAGTTCAGGTGATTATATTTTCATCGTCAACTGTGTGTTACTGAAGTGTGCAGTATAAAGTACAAATATGGCAGTCAGAGTACAGATTCGAGGTGATTGTTCGATTCTTGTTTTCTGTACAAATTTTTTCGTGCATTGCATCTATTAGAAGCTATTTTCACCAGACAATAAAATGGTCACAAATGGACACAGTTAACAACTAAATTTAACGCCGGCGAGCTTCAAGAATTTTACGCGGAATCCTGTTTCGAAGAACATGTACAATGTTACAACAGCTTTAAATGTGAAGGAAACGTAAACATGTTGTGTGCATCAGTAATAATTCACGACTTATAGTTTCACATATTAATCTTAACAACCTCCATATTTCTGCTAGACATTCTAATTCGGTAATGGATGAGAAAAGTAGTAAGATAAATCAATGCGCTTGTTTGCCTGCAGGGTCTCCACTTGCAGGGACCTGCTGAAGTAGAAGTAGGGAGCTGTTGACAGGAGTGATTTTGCTGTTTACCATACTGGGAAATTCAACAAGTTCACCTGATGGGGCAACTCTTTAGCTTCCTATTTAAGATATCGATACCCGTTTGCATTTTTATGGATGATACTAATGTTTCAGTTCACTCCTCAGAAATGAAAGCTCTGGCTTATTGGGCCGCTCTGATGGGCAAACAGTTTTAGAAAGTTTCAGTGAATATTTCAAAGCTGTTCGTTTTCCATTTTAGAGTTTTCAATAACACACAGAAGATCTTTAAATTTTAATTATTTATGTTGTGGCGAATATGATGTTTTACAAATGCTATGTTTACTTGTTTGACATTACACGTTGCAAAACTGAAAGTAGGTTAAGGTGTCTTTTCTGTAGGATTCTTCTGTGATGCCTGCCTTGAGAAGGAGGCGTTAATGTTCTTTATTTAGGCGTTTGTCTTAGAATTCTCAAAAGGGTAAAATTCAAGATCAGAGCGCCATTTTCTTACAGATGCATGAATAAAATGACATCGACAAGAGAACATGAATGAAACAAAGCGTTTAATATTTGGGAAATATTAAATATTTAAAAGTATTTACACAAAAACAAGACAATATTTTCATTGCAAAATATTTTTATGAAAAAGTCAAATGCTGTGCATGAGACTGATATTAAGAGAAGTTGGCCATCATTGTGATTAGTTGTGCAGCAGTAGGGGATTATCAGAACAGCCCTGACAGGCAGAAGGGATTACAATCCTACTGTAGGATTGCAGGCAACTGCAGTGCACCTACTGCTTCAGGAGCAACTTAAATCCACTACAGCATGCCATCTTACATTATACAATCTTTCTGTCAATCCATTTATGTATTCTTTTAATCATTTTCTATGAATGATTTCCATTGTGTTGCAGCAGGATTTCTATGTTCTTTCTGTTCATTGTTCCATGTCTTTGACTTGTTCAGTACCTATGGGTATGTTTCATTGTTAACTAAAACTTATTTTACACAAGGTATAATGTAGAATATAATATTGGTGAATCATTCCCACGCCACGCCTTTTGTTCACTTTGATATTTTATTCTTTTTTGAATCCCAAAAGATGGAACTAAAGAATCAACTTAACATTTTGTAAATAACTGTGAACTACAGCCTATCAAATACATTCGAGTCTGTTCCAGGAAATATTGTATAATTCATGCGTATTGTTTCTTTGTGGTTCTTTGTCTCTTTCCGGTATCAACTAGAGACGTCTTATTGACTGCGTACTCAGTTTTTGCTATACTTTAACGGTATTTTTGGCTGGCGCTTTTATTTTCCATAAGAATTGACAATTTTAGAGACACCTATGCAATTAGCTATTTTTTGCCATATCAAACAGCTGATTTTTCTAATGATGGGACGTTTCAACTGATCTATTTAAAACCTCAGAGTCACTTACTATGGCCAAAGAAAATCTCCCACTATGTAATTGAATTCGAAGTCGGTACAGCTGGAAAAAAATTGTATGTGAACGCCATCATAAAATTTCTTTTCTCATTTATATAATTTTATTATTTAGATTCACATGATGTCTTTCTGCAACAAATAATTAGCTGCCACGAAGATAAAGTAAATTATACAGTGGAAGATCCGGGGGGGGGGCAACGGAGTCAAGACTCCATCCGATACTGTAAAATAGGCTATAGATTCTAAAAAGATATCCACCAAAGGAACGGTTTGTCATTGACCCCTCAATACCCAGTTTCTGGATCAGCTTCGAGTTCTTTAAAGCTGTAAATTTTTTAAAGTAAAATATGTGCCCACTTGTAAGGATTTGGAGGAAAATATAATGTGTTGTGTGGAATTTCAATTTTCCCTTTCGCTGTTTTTATTATTTAAAAATAACACTGACCAACTTCCCAACATGTTTTAAAATGGGTATTGATACCCATTTATTCATTAAAATTTCTGGTTTGTTGCCTGTGGAACGATGTTGGTGGGTTGATTGATCTGTTAAACCAGTACAAAAGTAAAAAGACTATTACACTAAAATTATAGAAAACTTGAAAATTCAATGAACAACATTTTATTTATTGACACAAATATCACCGTGTAAACTACATTCACTGTGCAAAGAGGACAAAGGAGGAAAATAATAGTAATGTAACACGAAGTGAATACTTTTCCAATCATAAAATCATGATCATTATGACCGTTGTCCTTCTCTCTTTCTCTCTCTCGAATTCATGATTTTACTTGTTTATAAAATTAAATTATACAAAACTTCACGAGACTTTATGTAAATTAAAGCATTACACAAGAGTTTTTGTACAGTATGAACGTTCTATAAGCAACTTTCAAATAAATACATCTTGTTCAACGTACACAACTTCTCTCTACTGTATTGTATTTAAGTACCTGAGCATTCGTTTTTGAAACATAGATTTTTCTACCGTTTATAGCTATGACTAACCAGTTTATTTGAACATGGTATTCCCGATTAAAAATTTGCACCTCGAAACAAAATGACTAATGGTAAACGATTTACAAGGTCTCATTGGGTACGGTAAAAGATTCATTCATGTAATTTAAATATCAAGTCTCTTCTTAACTGACTGAAATATTCATTGAATCAACTAGATACAAACCGCCTCCATTGGAATGGGTAATACGTATATATTTCTATTTCATTCAATCATCATTTATTGCATGTTCTTAAATTAAGAAACTTGAATGTTGTCATGATTGTTTATAAAAATGGAAATCAATTCAATTCAAAGTGCTGTGCAATAATATTTATGTGTGCAATTATATGTACAGAAAGGTGTACATCTCTGGAATTGTTTGAGTTCAGTCCTCTTCCTCTCGCTATTGGTGCCTGGAAAGTTCGGCCAAAGCACCAAGTCGAGACATTTCATAGAATCAAACAACCATCCTCTAATTCGCCGAAGTTCAATTAGACTAAATATACATGACGGAACCAGAGGCAATTACATCGTTGCGTGACCAACTATAACAAACTTTATGTTACAGTGTTCTTTTTCACTTGAAATTTGTGAATCTTGATCACTCGATCAATGTGTGTGATAGTCTTTCCTTTTCCTTGGCCAGCTCAATCACCGCTTCACATCTGCCTTGATTTTGTGGCCGTGTCCACGACTAGTATTTTTTTCAGTATGATTTGTCTCCACGCTTGACTGGATGCAGCCAGCAAATATTGATGACGCCAGCGCAACACTTGTGTCGATTCTGCTGTGTAGGGCTTGATCTTAGTCAATGAAGACTTCCAGTTTCATACCCTCTTTGTCAGCAACGTGTCAGTGGCTGAAAACAGCTTGATTTGTCTTCCTGTTCTCCAGCTGCGATCACGAAAATGCTGTGCTTTGCTGGTTCTACGTACGAAAAGCATCAAATCACTATGTTTGTGAAGTGTTTTATTGTCATGGATAAAAGTCTAGTCTAGAGCACTTGGAATTTGGGCCATGAACTGTTGTCCTTGTAGTCCATGCAATCTGTGCCTGGGTTGCTGCGATGAATTGGCTGGGAGGCCATGGGTCCGTAAGAGCCCATCTGATGTGATCCCATGTTGCTGCTGTGGGTAATACTGGATGACGACATTTGGTGTTGTGACGTCATGACTGGTAGCTGCATGGGGGAGAGATAGTCCATGTTACCATAGTATGAGGACGGCCCATAGTTCTGGGGAGTTGTGTAGCCTGGTGTCTGAGCGTATGTTGTTGGGTATGATGCTGGAGGTCTCTGCATGCAAGAATTGTTACTCATGATGTCTCCCATCGGGGTAGGGATCGAGGCTGGAGACCAGATGGAACTCGGCGTTGTGTTCATACCATTGATACTGGGAGGCGTTGGAGTCGGGGTGCTGGTTGTGACGCTGACAGGTGACTTGTAACTTGGCGTGGGTGATGCAGATCCGTCTGAGCCGGGTGGGGTCTTGGATTTCTTGGGTCTGTTAACACCAGGACTTGTAGAGGAGCTCTTGGCGTTGCCGTTGGCGTCTTGAGATGCTTTTTGCTGTTGGCGACACTTCGCGCGTCTGTTCTTGAACCAAACCTAAAATTAGAGGAAAATGTGTGAAATTAGGACTGGGACAGGCCTAAATGCCAAGAAGATGTAAAATTGTGATTCACTACATAATAGTGAGTGAAGGTAGTCAAACATAAGATAAGAGTGCTAAGCCACGTTACTTGTTGCAATATTTTCGTATTCTTCCTTATTTACAGCTGTTTTATCATTGTGACTGTAGTGCCCATACCGAATGACAGATAGAAAAAGGTCGCCTGCAGAACAGAGGCAAAAAAACTATAACATTTTCCATGCAACTTTACTTTGTACCTGACTGCCAACACAGGCAGGGGATTAACTTGGTTGCCTTGGAAACTAGGGATTGATGTGAGAGTTGAAGTTGCTCCCAGATGAAAATGAAATCATGGCAAATTTGTAAAAGGCTGCGAGAGCTGTGATTATGTTGCTTCAGCTTTTGCGAGAATACTGTTGTATTCAAAAGATGTAATCAAGATAGGAAAATAAGACTGCATATTTTCTCTTCCTCTATATGTGTGTATTAAAGTACTACAGATGACTACAGAAGGTATGGCATTTCTGCGTGCATAATTTTTAACTAGACATTTTTAGAAACATTGCCAAAGACACCATGACGCTTCCAAAATAAATTTTGTCTCAGAAAATGTTCGTGTCAACAAAATGATTTCTATTGGAAATAATGATCCAATAACTGTTCACTAATTAATTGCTTGTTCAATCACTTGGGGAACAAATATGATTATTAACCCCAAAATTGAATAAGCATGCATCCCAATTCTTGAGATTTCCGTTTATTGGCATAATTTCGTTTGCTCATCACCTGTAACCAATACAAATTGACACAAATTGGCCTTAAGTCATTTCATTAATAAACCAATGAAGTTAACAAGGTCCCCCAAACAAGGAACAACTAAACATTGGTGATTGAGAAATTGTGAACCAATTTGTCATGGTAATATCAGAAATAAAAATTTGGCCTCAAAATATCAATCCTATTTTGACACTGTGGTCCTGATCATACAAGTCTACAGAGAAACACCTGAGAGGGTTCCATCTTGTAATTTCATTGTTATCACAGCACACCTTGCTAACTATTTCATGGGGATCAGTTGATGGGCATTTCTGAAGCTAAACAAGTTCCAAGAGATTAGGCCTTACCAACACAATAATAGAATTTGTAGATGTGCTTGGAAATTAGTTTGAAGCCATACTATTCATACAAACAAGCTGTGAAGACTGCAGATGAGGCTGATCTTTACAGTAACCCCTTGTTTTTTTTGCAGAAATCAACCGATTGCTTTCCCATTAACCAAGAGATAAGGCGGGAAATGTCAAGATGAACCATATCGTATAGCTACTTCAAAAATAGCTGTGTGAAATGCCAATTTGCCAAACTTCCCTTCGCAGTTTTCAACATTACGTAATGTTTGCGACCGTTAAGTTTCTCTGCAGAAAGGGTGAATGTTGAAAGACATTTGACTATATCCTGTCGGCCATTTTTCCAGCCATGTGTGGCTGACACGGCGACATTTACATAGTACATGCTCAAGGCTCTACGTAACTGTACAGTCTGAATGCGACTAAATCAACAGAGATATAGTCCCTGTTTAACTAAATTGTTTGATGATCAATTTACAAATTAGTTCATGGCAAATCAGAATTCTGATTACAACATTGTTGAACAAAATTTTCTAACTAAATGAATGAAGGCCCAAGTCTTCATTGGAAGCCAAGATTTTAAAATTTCTGAAAGATAAAATGACAGCGACAACGACAGTGCCCAAAAGTTAGATTTGCAGTACAAAGTCTAATGATAACAGTTTCACGGTACTTTTGACAACTACTATCATGGTGACAGTGACGAGTTACTGGAATCTCACTGAGTTACATAAATCAAATATATGCGTGGTAACACGTAGTTATCGAGTGATGTTGAATTTAGACTTTGTATAATCTCTACAGGTAAATGTTAGTTAAGATGTGTAAACTTTCACAGTGTCAAGGTTCAAGCTGCAGTTGCCCTTTGGGTCTAAAATCTCTTTTCTTTCCACCATTAGACATTATCACACTTTTATGATAATAGTTCTTTCTGTTCACATTTATGAATTATTTCAACTCTTAACTGTAAATCCACCCTAATCTGGAAATTAAACAAATTGTTTTAACTTGTCTAGCATTAGATTTGGGATCATAATCTGAATATAATTTATGAATGAGAGCAGAATATGCACGTAAACGCTTTCTTTTGAAACCAATCAATGTGCAAAAGAGAATATGTTTTATGAAAAATCCTAACAATTACTTTTAATGACAGAAGTTAAAAGGTTATAATATTCCATAGTGATATCGTATGCAAACGTGTGACAGCTTTTCTTGATCGTATTATAATTTTCAAATGGTCGCTTAATGCGAAATAGAGAATAAACCGCTTTGAACAATACACTGTTGGATTTGTGTTTTTGTTTTTGAGTTGGGCAAGTTGTATCAAGTGTTTTAACCATTGAACCAGCTGACACTTTGTGACCTATCTTTTGCAGCCGTGGACAATTGACCGAATGTGGCCATTTTGCAAAAGGCCATAGAACTGCTACAGAAAGTCCATACGAGTTCCATAGAAATTTCTATTGATTTCCTCTAAAAGCAAAGCTTGATGGGTATATGAAAAGCAACTATTGATGAAATGCCAGTAGAAAGAGGGGCCTGAATAATAATAAGTTTCAAACTAAATTAAAAGGGGAAAATGCTATGGGATTTGTCCGGTGGACGCTTCTTGTTCTTGTTATTTTAGCCAAATTGTGCGGTTGAAAAATTCGTTTGCTTCCAAGCCCTCCAGTCATGAATGTGCCCCTCACCATTTGGTCATTCTAAGCAGGAACCTGATCTCAAAGCAGAGATTTTTAAGTGAAATAACTCGGCATCTCATTAAGAATTCCGAATACAAAGTTACCTGGGGGTCTCGGGTTGCATTCTGTTTGTTGTAAGGAGCTAGTACAGTACACAAAGCTTAACTGTTGTGTTTTCTCTCTTCTTTTTTCTTGCACCAGAGAAAATCAGGGCCATACCTCAAAATACATTAAAATTTCTTCGAAGAAAAGAGAGGGTATGTGGGCAAATAGAATGCTGTCGAAAAAGGGAGTCGGATGATCGACCCCTTTTGACATTACCCCCTTACTTTATAAAAGCCCTACCACCATCTTCAAACATGTCTCCATTGCAAGATTGACTGACGTTGTACCCTCCAAGAACTGCGAGTCAGAACTCTTCATTGATAATCAAAAGAGAAGAAGGAGAGAGAGAGGGACCCATCGGGTCTTTTATTTACTTCCAGAGTGACAACAGAAATATTTATTCATATCACTACTTTAGGTTGGATGGCTTTTGTTCGCATTCCACGCTTTCTAGCAATATGATGCCCCTTAAAATGCCCAAATGTTGGCAAAATCTTAGCCCACGGTAAGGTAGTGCTCCTCCCTCCCCCATTCACTCAGTGTTTTATCGGCCTACTTCTGTCCCTACATACCGTCCGTGACCTGGGTATAAATAGTCCACTAAATAAATGCAAATGCTCCTTTATTTTTCCTCTATACGACCCAAGTCTCAAGTGTCAAACCGTAGAAGTGGGATTAAGTCCGACATGAATATATTGAGATTGCGAATTAAACATGGGCTACTGTTAAAATAATCTCTTTCTCCTTCCAATTTTGAAAGTGTATTCCTTTTCTATTTTCAGTCAAGTGTTCCCGTGCACAGATGTCTTTTTTTTCTCTTTCGTTTTCCTTTATTTTTAAATGTATCTAAATAAGGTTGCGTAATCACTTGAAGCAACCTATGATTAAAGGGCAAGGGAATTACTTGAATAAAGAAGTAAAAAATATTGGTCATGAGAACTTATTTCATATATACCTGAACTCTGGATTCTGGAAGGTTGATTTTGAGTGCTACTTCTTCCCTCATGAAGATATCTGGGTATCTGGTCTTCTGGAACAGGGCCTCCAGAACGTCGAGTTGGGCTCGAGTGAAGGTGGTTCTTTCGCGGCGCTGTTTCCTTGGGTTACCTGCTGAAGACATGTAACCTGTTGGATAAATGAAGATCACACTAATGTAAGAACTAAAACCATAAAAACACATAGAAAATAAAACAAGTGAACGATACAGAAACAAAAATGTTTACAAATGGTAAAATTTAATTTTAACTGGCAATGGAAAGAAAAGGATAAAAAAGGAAAAGACAGACGGGGAGATTCTGTGTGTGAAAATATGTGAATCATGGGAAATTTATGGATTTATGAGAAGAATTACTTGTCGTCTTTGAGACATCGATCAAAGCTTTTAACATGGAGTGAGCGTCAATATGTTGTGGTGCTAGTATTTTCGCCCAAAGGCTCCGAGTACGCTAGGGCCTGCCACAGGGAACCCGAGCAGAGGGGAGAGGGCGACCACTTTGGTGCCTCGTCGGGTCAATATTCACTGTGGATGGGATGAATCAATGTCATGTCTTGATACTCGTAAAATCTTATCATTTTACAGCTCATTCATTGAGCAATCCGCTTTTAAGAATTTCTTTTGAAGACCAAATATTTGGAAATTGGGACCAATTATTTTCTGATATTTTCAACATCCAGACAGTATTTATCTTAACTCCTTGTAATGTGAAACCTTTTTTAATTTAAAAGCCCTTTTCGATGTGACATTATTGTTGATTTCTTTTTCTAGTGAATATTTTGTATTCAGTAAAACGAATTTTAAACAATTTGGAAACGGCGTTGTGCTTGCTTAACGCAACATATGCTGTTTTAAAATGTATGAGTTTGGACCATCTGTTTTACACATACGCTATTCACCTCAATTCCCTGTTATGTTAAGGACCCATCTATGACACAACCATTGGGACACTTCAAATTTATCAAATGCAAAGCAAAGGGTCTGTGAAACTTGATTTTACTTTGATATTATTTTAGGCCACCCATATTTTCGTTTTCTATTCCCAGATGCTTGAGATTCCCAACCGTGGGACACTTTGACTCAAGCTCTTTCCTGCTGGTGTCGCTTTTAAGCAATATTAATGAGGATGAAAATAATTGGTAAAGGACCTCTTGTTAGAGCAATCATTTCCTATCTCACAAACAACCCTAAAAATTTAATTATTCACTTCTGGGTAACCACACAAGTGCTTCCTGGCCTACGAGGCACTTCTATTTCAAAACAATTTTATTTGCACTTCTTGTTTCTAAATCAACTGTCAAAACAACGTCAGATCAGAAATATTCGATGCACTTTGAAAAAAGGAAAATTGTTTTTTAATTAAGTGTAGTGTAAGGCTTCAAAAACACGCCAAATACAGAATGAAACAGATTTTTATGTCTAATTTAATGAAATTGAAAGGCTCTTCAGTCCTTTGTTTTCTCATTTCCCTTTGACACATTGAATGTCATTTGAGCATACTCTCCCTCCGCAGGGGGTTATATCAAATCGTGCGTGTTTACAAATTAGCTCCTCATTGTCTTTCGAATCTGGACCCAATAGCGCTACCCATGGGATTTTAGTTGTTCATTCATGGATGTTAACTTTTTCATGATATTTTTCAAGGACTTTTCAAAGTCCATTGCATATCAAAGTCAATAAGCAAATAGGGAAATGTCCCTGTGAAGGTGTCGCGGGACTGTTGGGATGAACTGATACGCGGAAAACACCAAAGTGATCACTTTTTGTACAATTTTCAAGTTGAATGAAAAATACTTTTCCGCCTCATTAAAGATTCATTCCCAACGTCAGTAATTGCCTTGATATCCAGGATGTTGTAACACTTGATTTCCAGGTATGCCCTGGAACATATGCTATGAATAGAGCTAAAATATATCATAGTATACAGGGTGGCAATATCAAAACCCCGCTAAATGAATGATGACTTTGTACAATTAACACCTTCTTCAGATCAGCTTCATTTCATTGTGTATTTTTAGAATGTTGTGTGCCCTGGGTAAATATTTTTAAATCCATTTAATTTTTTTTCATTCTTGAAACATCATTTTAATGTAATTCTTTGTTTCTGGCGTCACGCTTTGTTATTTTATCCAGTCATACAGACTATTTTTACAGATTTGACGATTAGCCCCATTTTCCTACCCAGGTTTGGTTCTTGGTTTGGAACATGGTAGTTCAAACATGTGTTTCTCTAACTGCTGCATGGGACTGATGAATACACTCCAATTCAGAAGCTGAAATCACTAATCCCTTCATTAGTAAAATTAGTCTGGTAGCCATCTTTGATTTGCATGAGTGTACTCACGAAATACCTGCATTTTAGGCATAATGAGATCGAGGACTGATTGTTTTGTGTTTCCTTATTACACAGTTGTATAAATTTTACGTTCAAAACGATTTCATGGATATTTTGCAGATCTCCGGAGAACTGACATTCCCTCGTATTCTCAGGTAATTTTAATGTCATCACTTCCTCAGGAACTCAAGTGAATGAATTTTTTTCTGTTATTTTCTATTGATACATTGTGCTTGTCTTTGAAAATCCTTGTATCATCGCAAACCTGAATGCACTAAATTTTGTAATTAGACTGAACTGCGCGGCGAATGCGAAGGCTTGATTTGCCTGCATGAGCTTTTAGAAGAGAAGGCATGGTTCCGCGGAAAAGCTGTAAAGACCTTCCATCCAGTCCTTTCTAAATAGCAATTAATCAAGCTCAACAGGGCGGGCTTTTCGTGAATATGACAATATTTTGATTGAAATGTAATTGTTCAACCCAAAGGGAACACGAAATCAATTTGCTACAAGCTTTTCATGGGTGACATATTGGACTATTGAAAGGCATGACCTTGTCTAAAAGCCCAGCTTGTAGAGTTGGCAGGCAAAAGGCAAGTTTGACACGCAAGGAGAGTTGAAGAGTCTCTTATTTACCGGTGTTGTAATGTACTATTACCCAGCATCCAGTCTTCTTGCACTTAAACTCCTCCTATTTCAGCCCCCTCCTCCCGGCCATACAATCCAGTCTCTTGTGCCTTTTCAAACCCCCTCCCTCCACCAAGGCCATGAACACTGATCACCTCATGCAGTGCTGTTGAGTTTCTTTCCTTCCATCCACTCGTTCTTGCCTTCACTCCATGTTTTACATTACTTTGATTACAAGAGTTCAGACAACTAGCATCTACACTATTCGGTTCACATCTTCCCTTGTCTGTCTGAATACACAATTCCCTTCTCAAACTAGTATTACCGAAGCAGAACACAACAAACTAAGCTGCAAGAAACGAATCTCCAAAATGGTAATCTCAAATCAATCGAATCGATTAAAATGCCACATACCGAACAACCGATTAACCTAAATATCTTTTCACCTCTGCTGACAAGAACAAGAGACAGAACGAGATTCTATGTTGTAGCAGATTCTACTTCTCTAACAATACACCTGTAACTGTAAGCTTACATCTCTCTGAATGCAGGGCTACTTTTACACTACATGCTCTAAGCTGCTTTTTTCCAGTGGGCTTGTGAACGAATAGTTTAAACAAACGCTCTACTAACGGTGGTGGTAATAGTACTAGGAACGGCTAAGTCCCTAATTGGCTTGCATGGTTTTATATTTGGTCCTAAACCAAGAGATGATCCCAATTTGGTGATCAATTGTTCTCAACACAGACTTGAACAACAGATAAATGTCAGACAAAAGCAATCAGTACTTAATACCAAATCTTGAGGTTAGTAAGACTATATGAGATCAGTATTAAGTGAGTATTAAAACATGTATGTATACTTAGGCTGCAAGTGTTCATGCGACTTTTTTGCCCCAGCTCAGACAACATAATGCGATTTTGAGACATGTTACACCAAGTGAAATATTTTAACATATTTTTGATAATATTTGTCTTTTCTTACATATTTTTGCGTGCAGATAATTCTTGGCCTTATAGTTAAAATGGGCGGGAATTGCAAATCGCTAAAATACCTGTAGGTTTAATGAATTGTTGTCTAACTGGCAATTAGGCCGCAACAGTTTTATCCAAAACAGGAGACTTGAATTTGCAATTTTGTTTTCGGCTTTAATTTCAACAAACGTAAAAGAAGGGTATTCTTCGTGTTCAATCTGATGGAAAAGCCGCACAACTTTTGTTCAAGGTTTTTCACAATTAGTGAAGTAGAAGTAATTAGAGCTAATTACTGATGGGATGTTTTCTACTTTTGACTTCCGAGGGGCTGACAATGACAATAGTTAACATGGACATTCCACGAGCTTCCACCCCATTGACAGGTTAACTTGCTCCCTTCTCCATTAAGCTAATTTGTGCACTTTTCTGGCGAAGATGAATTTGTTTGCCCCTATAGCATCACTGATTTGTTTCTTTTTTGCCCTTAATGATCGAGCTAATTTTAGTGAATCTTTAAGTAATTGACCCCAATGTATGTGGGCCCGATTGTAAGACTGAGATTAGTGAGATAATTAACAATTAATTTATATTTAATATTGTTTTTCTTTTTCACTTTAAAATAATTTCCCCTTAAAAATTGTTCTAATTACTTTTCTCTCTGCTGTACGTTTAACTTTCTTTCTGAATTCCACCAGGGTCTTGTAACATTTCGGACCATAACTAAAAGTCAACACTCCCTGATGGCAACTCCGTTTGACTTTCAAGTTAGTTGTGGCCAAATAAAATATTGACCATGCATGTACATGTCCAACTGGTCACTTATAAGGCAACTTTTGGCTGTTTCTTTGTACAGGAAAGCGAGTGTCAATGTAAAGTAAGAACACTGACTGAATAATTTCTTTCTTTTTAATGTTTGTCGTTCAAACTTTCAGGTGCTTGCTCACACTGTAAGGTATGTGAACACAGACTTGAAGTGTCACGGGAGTAAAAGAAAATTGAAAATATTTCCACTGAGCGGGGCACTGACGAAACATTTCTGACTTTTTTAAACGTGGTATTCGATTCTTCCAAACTTCTTCAGAGTCTTGCAATTAATATTTTTTGAATTTTCAATTGGAAAGAAACGTGTAAATTAATTAGGCAATCAATGAAACAATTGCAAATAAAATGATTTGAAATTACGTTCAAAGAAATTTGATACAACACCCCGATGGTGGATACAAGAAACATAATAATTGTCTTTCAAATGTGTGAATGAAAAACAAACTAATGGGGTTGTTTGTCCTAAATTGACCATTAAGGAACTACCAGTAGATTTAATCATTTATTTCCAATGAACTGTCTTAAAGAAAGGGGGTATATTGACATTGAAATAAGGTAGAAAAGGTAACCATGGCTTCATGGTCATAGGTAAATGACATCAAAGAGTGCCGCGCTGCAGCTGGGAATGTGAAAGCTTCATTTGACACACCTGAACTTCTCTCCACGTATGTCAATTCAACACAAGCCCTTGTAATTCATATACCAATTTTTGTCCTCTGACCCTGTTTTAAGTACCCTACCTGTATTTTCTATTCCTCTATCTCTTGGAATTTCAAGTCAACATTCCAATTTTGACAGTGGGTAAACTGACCAAATTTTCCCTATTTCTTAAGCCAAACTGGGCAAATGTACCAAATCCACAAGAAGTGACCAAATAGCAGGAAAAGTACACCGCTCTTGTTTTCTAATTCATGTAAAAAGCCGCCTCTGTCTTGTATTTAATAAACGTGACTATAAACAATTGTTTACCGCTGTTGAATCTGAGAATAGGTTCCATCTCGATTATTGTGAAGAAAATGTTGGAAGCATATATACAAAATTTCCACTTTTGAAACTGGATATTTGCGCAAACAATTTAGATATTTGCTCCATAATAATGTTTCTTCCCATCGAGTAGAACTAGTAAACAACAATATGTGCTCTCGTCACTTGTGTCTCTGTTTGCACAAACATTTATGAAATATAAATTGAATTGTTTCTCTCGAAAATGGGTTTGATTTCTTTTCCTACTGAATTATCATTCAAACAGTTGTCTTTAGTTAATGAATCTTATTATTTTTTCAGTTTTTTAAAAAAGAAATATGTCAGCTTTTCCTTCCTTCTCTGATCTCACTGATCTAATTATTGTAAATCATGCATTTGTTTCGACTGTTTCCGGTATGGATCTGAATGAATCACGATGATTCACAAATGACTCGCTTTTGACCGCATCAACAAACACATTTCTACTTCCTTAACGGAACTATTCTTGTTTCAAAATAAGCGCACTTATTTCTGCTCGGAATGTTATTTCTGCTCAGAATGGTTGAACCCTGAATTTTGAGGTGGGTTGTGTTCGATGGATCAAGGAAATTTTAGCAATTCTTCCTGGTCAAATTACACAGCGCATAAAAAATGTGGAGACCAGTTCAAGGTTTTATAGAATATGTGTCAGTGGCCAAGGAAACTGTGTGAGATGATATAACAGATAGTTTGAAAGAAATCTTCTACCGCAAAATAAGTAATTTCTATTGAAACGTCAGATTTACAGATTTAAATTGTTGATGATACCTCTGGCTTTTAATAGAAGCCACCATGCAAGCAGAGAGATTTAAACTGAAAAATCAAACTGATTTTGTTTACTAATATGATCAGACCCATGTTCAAATAATTGTATTTAGAGCCCAGTTTTCAGCCACAAATTGACAGAAAATAAGCCTTAAAAATGAATAAATGTCAGATGGTTCTGAGCATCTGTTGATCGAAGTTGTGTATTTTAATTTTTAATCCCTTATCTTCAAATATTTTCACATGAGATTAGACTTGAATGGAAAGAGTAAAAAAAGTGTGACAACTTTGCAGTTTCTCGTAATGTTCAGTACCGAACATTGCAAAGTAAACACAACAAAACATCACAAAAATTATAAAATTCAGAAAATTAAAATTAAAAGATCTGTAACAATCTAAAAATTCGAAAAAAAATGTTGAAAGGTACATTTTTACACGCGAAAAAGTTTTTATGTTACACCATAAAAATTCAATGAATAAAATTTTCTCAACGAATTATAGTCCTTTAAAATCAAATAAACAGTTGAACGAGAAAAATAAAGTAACTTACTTGATTGATACCCCATGCTAGGGTGAAGAAGGTCCATGCTGGAGGACGTGAGAGAGATCCCGTTCACGGAGTACGGCATGCCCTTGGTTCCCGGCGTCACTGGGCTCGGAGCGGAGGGAGCTGACGGGGCCGGCGGGTAGGCCATGCTGGCCATCCGATGAGAATACGGGTAGCTGTCGTAGGTTGCCATTCTGTCAGCGGTTGACGAAACTATGTTTTCGTGTCAGATTAACCGTTCAGTTTTACTGCCTAGATTATTATAGTCCTTTTTCTCAAGAGTCAATTTTTCACACTGGTCGCGGTTTCAAAATTTGCGAACTTCAGCTGATGAGCAATTTTGCGGTTACGCTGCCAAGTATGTTGTCTCTTCAGGAGCTGCTCTCGGTGAAGTGACACTCGGCGATGGAAGGCTATTCTCCCGGTGTGGAAGCACCACCTCTCTGTACCTCGGCACGCGGCTTGCTCCCTGTCAACCAATTAGCCTGTCAAAAGTGTCAATGTCGCGTCGATCACACTTCTGAAATAGAATACGGAAAAACTTTTCGTCAATGAAGGAGTATCGCAATTCTGGATGACGCATAAAGTGCTCATCGAGATTGGATTTCTAAACTTAACTCGCTGGAGCAATGCACTTTGTTATGTCAAATAATACAAATAATCAATATAAGTCAGACCCACTTAATTGCATAACCCTGCCCAAATTGATTATCGAACACTTTGGAAATTTCCTGTGCAAAAATCATGAACATTGTGGAAGCATCAAGGACTGTTCATTGAAAAGGCTGCAGTTAGACAATTGCTCCCATGCACATGAAGAGAAGTATCTATGGATGATAAAAATTTCCCAACTTATCAATTTCCTGTCAATAAACTTTATGCAATATCCTGATATATGTATTTACTATACATAAGCTTTAATATTTTTTGGATGAGATAAAATGTGCGCAAGCCAAATATGCACAGTACTGGTCCTTTTCCAACCGTTTACACGTCCTTTAACACTAGAATCGTTCGTTACATATATGTCCGAATGAATAAAAATAACGAAACAATTACTTGGTAACAATCCATCAAACCGACAGTTCAGATAAAATATAGCAAATATTAACCTGTCTCTGCTTCTAATATCCAAATCAGGAAATGCTAATTAGGTGCAGGTGTAATTTCCTTTTGAATGTAAACTGCAAATGAATGATTCAACAAAGAACGAATGTGAAATTAATGTGTTTGTATCTACTTAAAATCATATGATGTGTCTCCGCTGGTGTCCAGTGGAATTATACCTCTAAACCAGATACGTTCGGTCATCTTCAAAGATTCGAGCAATCGGCTTCAGCCAATCACAGGTGGCCAGACCTCAAACACGTGACTAGCCATGCGTAAAATTATGTCATTGTCTCGGCGCAACGTGAGATTGAGGCTACGTCACTGACGCAGGGGTAACGCCTCCTTGATGTTAGCAACATGTATGCCCTCAACATGCAACTACCCTTTTGAAGTTGGGGGAAAAACAAGGCATTTATTTTTTATTTATTTCCTCAGATTTCGCAACAAGCAATATATTATGCTTCTCCTTTAAGCTTTGCAGGTGTGACTACAAGACCAAGTCATGAATATAATGATGAAACACAGTCCAGGACTTAGTGACCGCATTAATATTATTATCCAGAAATATGGTCCAAATCTGTCAGTGTAAAATAAAAATTGATTTTTGATGAGCAGATTTTGACTGGATAAGGGTAGCTAAATACGTCCCCTGTCAAACATTTATTAGCATTAAGCTTGCTGGAATATTTCCTCCATGTCCCATTCAAAAGCATGAAAATGGCTTTGAAAGCTGGTGGGTAAAGATAAGACAATGCCACATTGAATATCATTATAAATATTTTGACGATAGCGCCATCATAAGCCATTCAAAATGGCGCACATTAAACCAGAGGGAATCATTTAAAGCTTCTCCAACTGCACTGAAAATGAGAATATGTCCTGGGCTATGGAATTTGCCTGGATTATTTTGAAGTTTTTTATTTTGGTTAGCGAATACGAAAAGATATATGCTCAGGTTATTACTTGCATTTTGACAATATAATTATTTTCGTCAGACATTCAATCATGTATATAATGTGTAATGCTAAAACTAAACTAAATAGTCAAAGTAATAATACACTATGATCAAGCATTTTTATTTCATGTCCAAGCAAATGCAAAAAGGCAAAACAAAAATATGAGATTAAACATAACAGGATTTTCTATAGGTGACAACATAAATTTGGAGAATGCGCTAACTTGCTCATACACGTAGCGGTACCGGCCAATAGCTTCTTAATTAGGACAATTATGTGGTGTCAATGACAATTAATGATCCCGCATGCTTGAATTAATCATGAATATGTGTGGATAATCGATACAGTTACTTATAACCTGTTTCTTGGTTTCGAAAAGAATTGTTTGAATCACTCATTTTTTACCGTTACGCATTTTTAAAAATCACGACGTTTACAACTTGACAATAAGCACGTCTCCTGTCCTTCAGAAAATACACCAAAAACTATGCAACCATGAACTACCATTTCTTGGGGGCGAAACTGACATCCTAATGGACCAGAAAAATACAAGATGTAGTTTGGTCAAGGAACAAGACAAACAGGAAATGTTAAAGTCCGAGGTTTCTTCTCTAATCAATGCCACACTGTTCTCTATACTACAACGCATTGCCATGGGTGTCACCCAGTGTTCCCTCGGGCAAAGATTTACATCTTTTTCAAAACGTAATAGAAGTCCTAATGATGACAGGTTAACGAGACTGCGATGCCCCCGTGATCACCATTTGTTCCACTTGTATAACGACTGATAACCTTCTCGCCTGTGATTTACTCTTCATTTAGAAAGATCATCATCAAATTAATTAACCCTATTCTATCTGTAGATCCCAAAAGGCCAAGCGACAAATTATTCCTTGTTGATATCTCGACTAATAATGAATCGCATCACAGTAATTTTGCAGTGACTGATTTTTCAATTTTCGTTTTGCATGTACACTCAGTTGGTGTTAAACTAGTACGTCTTGTCTGGTTTGCATGTAAAAATATATGCAGAAATATGCTTAATGAAAAAAATTAAAATGCTTAATGTTCATGTGTATTTATGTTTTTGTTTCTGTTTTCCATTCATGAAATGTTTAGAACGAGAATAGAAGGCTTAACATGTAAAATAACATGGCCGCTAAAACCCATTGATTCAGTCACTGGCCATGGTCGGCGGTGCCGGAGTGCGGCTTTTAAAATTAATCCGCCCATCAAGACGACAGATTAGTATGGACAGTCGAAAATCGATGCTACTTGACGCAGCAACCTTCGACGGCACCGTTCTGACATATCTAAGATCAGTAAAGCCGTAGAAATCCGCTGGTTGGGCTAATAAACATGGGACACATCTAGGTCTTCAGTGGATGTACAGGTCTACGTTTGGCGGACTTCTCTCCCGGCGGGAGATACGAGCAAAGTGACAAATTTCACAGCTTCGTCCCGCTTCTCGTTTGGACTAATTTCCGTTACATGAGTTTTGCAGAGTAAAGGGGGATTTCTTCTCCTGTATCTGATGCTAACTTGGTTACATTGCTCACATGCCTTGATTAACAACATGGAATGGAGCTTTCCTTCTTTCTTTGTTGTCTACCGTTGGCTAAAAATACCTACCAGAATTTTTATTCTTGAGTGTTTGAGGCCACAAAAGTAATATCTTCCAAGATACTGCAATAATTCTGGCTTTTTTGTCAGAGATTTATCACAGTTCCTTCATTGCCATTGCGCAAGGACAAATATTAGACATATTTGGAATGGCATTTGTTAAAGACGCTATCAGCATCCTGCACACCAGCAATTTTACTCCTCAATGACCTCGTAGCTTTTGATCTGAAACCCGATATCTCTGGAACAAATCACAAACCATATTGTTTGCTTAGTGTGCCTAATATTTTCGTATCCAATATTTTAATTTGGTAATTGATTTTCATGGGGCAGATCATTGCTTTTATTAGCTGTGAACAGATTACGCTTCTCGTGTCATTGCAAAGGCGCACGGTCGCTTTCAATGTTATCAGTCTCACGCAAGCATGTGTGCTAATTTCATGAAAGAAAAGAAATGGGAATAAATAGCAGCCTTTACAACATTTTTCCCTTTCACCAGCACCAAATTGGTGTAACAATCATAAGCATTAAACTTGAAAAAATTGGGAAACTGTACACATGTGCATTTCACAGACTGTGGTAAGCATTCAGCCACCTGCACGGTAGTTTAAAGATTTAGACGAAATAGTGTCTTTAACAGATACTAAATTGAATGGAATCCGTGAATTCTATCACATTTCAAGTATGTCATAGATGAGGTTCAAATTGAAAGACCACCTACCAGTTTATACATAACCCTAGCACACTTTTCTACCAGTCTAGACAAAAGCCCATAGGTAACAATGTCTTTCAGTGACAATCTTTTATTGGGTGAAGAAGTGGTGTGTAAGAGTTGTCAAAATAGGAGGGCAACACTTGGTATTTGAATGAGTCCTGTGACTCTTCCCATCAACATTCGTACAAATTCTGTGTCAAGTCGAGCAAAAGTAATGTAAGGTGTAGAAATGGAGGCCACAATGGAGGACTGTTACTTAAACTTCTAACAGCACTGCCAGCTATATCTTTTAACAAAAGTTCCTTCTTATACATTGTTCATTTTCACATACCTTCTTTGGTGTGTATACAGATTGAGAAAAATACATTAATTACTGAAACCTACAATTTTTATGAAAAACCTGTAGACATATTGTCTTTTTCAACATGTAACTGTATCATAACTGTTCCCATAGCTATAAATTATTCTTAGCTTTGAAGAGGAATCATGTTTACGATGAGGGACACTTCAGGGACAAACTTTTTTAAACTCGACATATTCTGAATGGGGAGTAAAAATATACAAAGGCTCCTGTTTAAAATCTATACGGTGGATACACATTGTATCGATCCGTTGCCCGCAATGGGAATCTTTGCTGGCTATCCGGCTAATTACAGGCGCAGTGCATCATCAAAGGTGTTAATGCATCATTTCTCGCTTTCAACGTAAAATTGAAAGCCCATTGGAATTTATTAAAATTAAGACAAAAGAACCTCTTCACAGAAGTTTAGAGAGAACATTTGTTAAATTATACACGCCTAAATTTGTTCTGAAAGTTGATGGGGCAACCAGACGTAGATGGGGAAAACACGCAGCTTGGGTAGAGAGAGTGGAAAAGATGGACGACTACTTCATCAGGTAGGTACACAAATTCCCTTCACGGTAACATAACTACCACCACGCTAAGCTAGTTAAGAGATTTTAGCAATTTATACTTAGATTTATAGATTTATAGCCTCATCATTTATAGCTTAGATGCAAGTTGGGTTTGTTTTGAGCAAGGTAAAATGAAAATCCCATTCAAGAAAAGTTTCTCGTCTTTCAATCATGCGAGCTTTATGAAATCATCATACAAGTTATTTGCACTGTCATTGTCCTATTCCCACAAGATTCGCACATGACAAAATAGTCATTATGGTCTTGTATGAAAAGATATCATATTTATAATAACCAATTGGCAGGTACAAGTAATATTTCTGTTAAGTAACTGGAGCTGACAGTTATTTGCTGCACAAGACAAGTTTCCATTTACAACTCGAGTCTTGTTAAAAGGGCATAAAAACTACTAGTTTTCCTTGCCTTATTCGGAGTTCCCCAAGGCCCAACTGCATCATGAGTCTTAAAAGCCGAGTCTGTCACTCAAAAGCGAAATCTTTTCCATTACCATTTCCTTCTACAGACAAATTACAAAAAGCAGCATTGCATTTAATGTATTAGCAAATTGTTACATTGACACATTGGAGCAGCCAGCCCACCATTTACAGACCAGGGATCTCGATCATTAATGAATTATTAAACACGGAGTAATTTGCAAAGCTAATATTAACAGATTCACTTAAATGTGTGTAATCTTCGTATTTAGTTTCTGCAATACGCGCTTGCTTTTTCAATTGCTGCCTCATTTTCAGGAAGAGGGGAAGAAATAATTCTTGTGCATTTCATTGCTAAATTGTGAAGGAAATTCCTCAATTTCCGAAAAATGTCAAAACAGCAAGGAAGGGAAGGTACGAACTGTGCACCTCTGGGAGTTGTTTGTTTCTGCGCAATTATTTGGTTTTCCTTTATAATAAAACCCGCCCCACTCTATCCAGTATTCTTATTACACATTGTCTCAAAGGCAACATGCAACCTTCTAACTTCAAAAGAAACATGTTTCCCTGAGAGATATGTTTTCCGTATGAAATTCTGATGCACTTCTGTATAGAATTTCCTGTCGTTATTTCCTGAGTGTAATTTACGACATCCAGGTACTTTTAAGGTCCACAGAAATCAAACCGTTTTACCAAAATTTATAAGGGCATCTTCAGCTTCTATTGAAACTAGGTGTCCAAGAAATACCTGTCAATTTGTAGATCTTAAGGAAAGTATACTTCTTCCACAAAGTGCCATCTCAGACATAATAGAACTAAATTCAAGGCATCACAAAATGTAAGAATCTTCTTTCGTTTATTGGGAGTGAAATAAAATCAAAGAGGCAAAATTCATATCAGATAAAGTTCGGTTTTCGTATTCAAACACCAAAATATCTTTAAGTTGATAGATTTGGGGCCAAACCCGCATTTGTATCACGAATCCGTGCATGTTTCTTGTAATGCCAAACGACTGCAAATGACAAGCGTATTTCACGGACAAACAAATTCAACAGTCTGTTACAATACATGACTACAAATTCTGTTAAATTTCGGTGCATTTTTAAAATATTGACTGCAAATTTTTCAACAATTTAACTTCATCTTCTCTGTGTTGAATGCGATAGATTAACTTCTATATTTTGGAAACAACCACACAAATCTTGGCCCTACATGCGAGTGACGAGACCATTTAATTATCGTATTTCCTGCCTGTTGTTCACCATTAACAAGAAAATCAATGTTCACCAATTTTCTACAGTGTACTTCACCCTTTCATGAAATTAATTTTCTAAATGGAAGGCCTTTCAATCTTAATAATATCTTTTACACGGCAAATGACACAGTTTATTGTGCATTGTCTGCTCCGTCTATTCTTGTCTTTGCATGATGCCTATTTCAGCATTTCCAAGACATTTGTGCGGAGAGAAAGGGCTCGAATCCACAAACTAATTAATTTACCTGAAAACGAAATCAAAAGGACACCGGTAATAGTGGCCCAACAGAACAGTGGTGGGTCGCGTCTTCATTGAGTCATTTCATCAGGAAAAACCACAATTTAGTTGGTTTTAATATCCGCCGTGTGCAGTGCAGACAATCGCAATCATACGCACACTTCACTTCAATCAGGAAAAAGAAATCACTTGCTTTTGTGCAGGTAGCGAAGTAGTTTTTCCTTGAAAAATGTGCCTCAGGTTAGGAACTGCACACAATTTCAGTACATGAATGAGCAGTGATTTACAGAAGACGTACAACTATTTTTACTTTCTGTGGTACGTGTCTCATCTTCAAAAGAAAAACCCACTATCTAATTTGAATACAATTCGGTTGCCGTGCCGTATGACACTGGAACGGGTTTGTTCACTTTGGTCCAAATGAATTTGCGGAAATAGCGTGCACGCTCGCGGGTAGTAAATTAATTAATTAGTTACCGCTTGTAGCAATATTTCACGACAAAAAGGCCAGAGATGAACACAAAAGGTTCTTAATAACAGGGCACGGACGGATTCCTGGGCCGTATAGCCCTTTCATATCATAGCTATCTGCCTCGTGAGTTTGATACAGCAGAGAGAGGTGAAGGGAAGTGAAAAAAGAAAGGAGCACAGAAAATCATCCACCTTTTGGCTTGATGCTTTATTGGGTGAAAATTTCAACACCTGAAATTAAGGCCTTTGATTAGTTGGGTAGGTGAATAGGCTACGTTACTTGCCTCAAAGCTTTCATCCGAACCTCGGCCATTGAAATGTTCCCAACTGTGTAATTTTGATTATTGTTTACGAGGGCACAAATGGCTGGAAAAACTATGGAGAGGTTGAACCTGAAAGTGCACAACAGAATGTACATTTTGCAAAGGAAATTGATTTTTGGAGTTGATAAAGATTGAACCGCGATGGTGCCTATTCATATGTTTTAGTTTGATGTGGCCATTTAGATTGTATTGAATTTCACAGGTTCACAAAGAAATTAACCTCGGCCCTTTTTTAAAGCACTGAAATGTTAAATTTTTGTCAAACAAAAGCTAAAATAATTGAACAACTTAACATTTTTGTGTATTGTCCATTTTTATATGTAAAAAGTCACGCAATTGGCGGAACTTCAGAAGCAACAGTAGGAAATGCTTAAAACATTCACGCACCAAAAAATGAGAAAATTGCACCAGAAAATCACTGACAGGGGTCCTTTAATTTTATCCAGTGCACTTTGGAGAATAATATCAACTGATTTTCGTATCAGATGATGTACAATTGATACTAAAATTATCTTGAAGTTTGGCTGACAGTGTGGGTGGCAAGGGGCACTCACTCCCTTTTTAATGTAAACTAATTGTTTGAAATCAAAGACTGCACTGCTGGGACAGGTACACGGGATTTGCGTGACAGTTTTGTGGCGACATTGACGTGAGTACGTCTAATTCAACTAACTAGCCTTGTAATGAACTTATAAACCGCAGGGCGCACTTGATTAAAGCCTAAAATATCATCCCATATTTTTTTTGAAAAAGATAACAACCACAATTTCATATTTTACTAACTGTCAACACCTTACATATGTATTATATGTACAAAAGTCGTGATATTCAGGATCATAAAATAGAAGTTACACGAAACGATATTGATATTGTTTCAAACTTACTGCAAAAATTTGATACCCCTCCATTAGAATACATATTTTGTACGTAATAACTTTTTACCCATTTCGAGAGACTTTTTATGCTCAACCTATGGAGAAATCTTTTCATTTAACTACGATATTTTCGACCCACACAATATTTTTTTCCACATAACAGTATATTCTCCATAGACCTGCGTATAAGGTTGTCTTCACGCCAGAATTATCCATAATATATGATACAGCTTTGTACCCCCTTTCAGAGGAAACAAGTTCTCAGTTTATCACCAATCGACTTGGGTTCTAGCCGAACAATTTTTATTGCACTGGTTAACAAGACGGCGAAGTCCATACGTGAACCGGACAAAAAGCTCGTCGACAGGCTGCGAACAATGGTTACCAAAAAACGTCGATACTCTCCTACAAAAGGACAGTTACGACCTTCTGTTGTGCCTTTTGCGATATTGACCACATATTGATGGCTCTATTTTGCAAGTAAAATGAGGAGCTATCAAAGTGGCTAGTTGCTACACAGAGAAACAACAAGCAGAAAGGGCTCCAGTTGTTCTGAGACTCATTTGCGTCAGTATAACAGTGAAAACAGCTTTCAAAATTCATGAGTGCAAACTCCCGTAGATCCAAAGCAAAAGTCCCCAAATGCACTTGCCTTTTAAGAAAAAATAGCACAAATGTACACTCAGAACAATACTACCAGTATCAAAGTATGTGCAACCCAGGTTCATATTTTTTTTAAATAACTAAGGCTAAGTTAACGCTTTATGTAAGCAAGAAAGTATGTTTTATCATACATATGTTCTTTCTAATTTGACAATTATATCATTTCCTTTAGCTTTTGTGATTCCCGTGTATGAATCATCATTCCCATGCATTTTCCGACTGAGTTATTTTGCATCGGTGATAAATCGGCACAACAAAAGCTCTGGTCAAGCTAGGAATGTTTTCAATGTGAAAAAGAACGCCAGAGAGAAGAAAGATATTCTTTCTTCTTGATTATTCATTCAAATATAAACATTTGACAAACTTGATCTTCTCTTTTCAAAGTCTGATCTGTCAGTGTCCACCTCTTATTGAAATTTCAGACCTGCTTTTGGAGAACTTTTGTTTATTTGTTTGTTGTTTTCTTTATACTAAAGGTTCTCTAATCCAGGATTATCAGTTCAGGCAAATCCGGATTATTCGCACGAGTTTCTATTCAATAACGAGGCGACCTATGTCAACAGATACAAGTTCCAATGTACATGGTAATAACACTCTACATTTATAATGTTTAATAGTCTCTTGCTTTCACCCTCTTTGTTGGTGATTATTTCAGCTGAAATAGATATTTATGTATTTAGTGGAACTTAAGTTTATTAGCATTAATAAAAGGATTAAGTAGTCTAGTGAATTAAGTGCTAGTTATCAGATGTTGAATGGTAGCCATTTTTTTGGGACTTTTGCAGAATTATTGGACAAGAAATCAAATTAAATTCACTTACGGGGAAAATGTTGGGAGATTTGAAAGCATTGAAAGTTAAATTTAACAAAATTTCAGTCATCTCATTCAACCCAATTTTAGAACTTTGATATGCTAAAAGGAAACTTTGTGAGAATTTCAATGGAAACCTCATAGAAATCCGACACCAAAAACTCGGGCCATTGGACACTCTGGGACAACAAATCTGATAGAAGTAAATGCCCTGAATGGCAATGTAGCAAGCAACGGACGTGACGATATGGTTGAAATTTCAATCTAGCAAGGTAAGACCGAGTAAAGGGAAGGAGATGAAAGCTCAACATTGAATAAAATGCCCTCCGTGTCAAGATGTTCATTTCGAGTACAAAAGTGACCATGACAGCATGATATGACCATCCCCTTATTGGATATGCCCCTGATCGTCCTTTCTTTGAACTTAAAAATCTGAAGTTGGATTTTTGTGGCAGGTTATCAAAGGTTATTTGTAAGGGTAGTGAAATGAAAACCAATTTGAATTTGAATCAATTAAGAAGTGTAGTCATATTGTATATTAAAATTTAACGGCTAATTGTAGATTTTTTGGATCCATTTAACCAACCATTAGGCCAATTGATGATTGTACTTGGATTGTGTAATTTTTCTTACAAGTCTTCTATGTAAAAATTTTGCACAATAGACTTTAACCTATTACCTAAAATTGTTTACCGTTAAAACAATACGTCGTGTGTGTCGAAAAATATTTACCACAACAGAGTACACATTGCTTGTAGATTATACATATAGAAAGGTGCGAAAAATCCCTAAACGTTCATTTGCACTTAAACTAAGTGTTGTTTCTCCGGAAAACAAACTGAATAATAGTTGAAAAACGCGACATTTTGTGCAAGATAAAGGGATATCAGACGCATGAGGCCAAAAGGCAGTTGCAATTTACATTAGGCCGAGGTAGCAATTTACTTGCGTATCTTTTTTTTTAAAAAAAAAGGAGGGGAACCAAAAGATACTTGTTTCTCACCCTAAAATTTTACACTAAGTCAATGACATAATTCCAGTCCAGTACCTGACCCATGTCATTGCTGGCAAAATAATTTTCAAATAATAATTCCCAAATGAATGCTCAGCCAAGTCAAGATGAAGCGCTTTTCGACCTCGGAGACGCTGTCAAAACTTTGGCTAAACTTTGGGGACCACCACCTTAGAACCTTCATAACATACCCTGGACCATAATAGGGGAAATATACCCATCATTTATGCTCATTTTCCTATTAGAAGGTATTTGAATTAGTATTGAGGCATGCAAGTGAACACTGAAGAGGTTGAATTGTAGCTCATTTCTCCGGACCATGTAGCTGTGAAATGATCATGAACGGGGCAACAATGTACAGTCATTTGCCGCCACATCAAACGCGCTGCCTTCACACAACCAAATTGATGACCATCTTTTATGGAATCTAAAATTAGTACCTTTTGCAAGCAATAATGCTGTTCGCACTCCACTTGATTTACACATTTTACAGAAGACGAGTCTATCATTTCAAAGAGGATCGCCGCGCATACTGCACTTGTCGATGATGATGACGGTGGGTCACATCATCGTTGTATAAGGGGACAACAACATTCAACACACCATGGTACTCTTCATAACATGGTTGTGTTTAATCGTAGCGTCGTATTACACATAAGTTCTCGTGCTTTTCAAAGACAAACGTTAAAACTTGAACACAAATTTTCCATAATGTCTGAATTGTAATGCAGTCTTGAGCTTGAATCTCTTATTGTCAAAATGATATTTTTATTAATTTTGTTGGTTTGGCACCATGAATTAAAGCATAGTATTTGTAAAACAAAGATACCATGACTTTTATCGTCAATAGGTCTCTATGCCCTGTTAGCAACTTCCCCCTTATGGGTTGAGGCGAGGTCCTCAAGTAGCTATAGACCGAGGCAAAGGAAGCCTCCCTCTCCCATTGACAGCAATATTGACACCAGTTGCCTTCCTCTGAATATTCCCCCTTGTAACATCCGAATGTCGCGTTTCAATAACTCGTTGAGTATTTCTGCATATCCGTTTCTTTTATCAGCGCAATTACCGCAACCAATTTTAAAAAAATCCTTGAAATTATTGTTGAAAATGGTAATGCCAATAATTGTGGCGATTTGTTAAAGGAAATCACCTGCATTTTAATGCCATTTATGCATTTCCTCAAAACCTGCGCCGAATAGAAATTTGGAAACCAGTTCCCGCCTGCCTGTCGGTCAATCAGTTTCCCAGAAGCGCATTTCTGTGTAGTTTATTTTATGACTAAAACACTGAGCCCGACTTTCCACAACAAATGCCATACAAACTTGAAATTGCATTTTAATTTGGCTCAATATATGCCAACAAACAGAAAAAGCCGAGGCCTAGAGGCCTAGTTATTTGATGACACGACTGTGGCTCACGTTTGTTAAGTGTCACTGGGGTAAAGGATTGGTACACGCCGTAGTGCGGTTTCCGAGCAATTTGAGACCGTTGCTGGTAGCAAGTCCTAAATACCACTTATGTTTAAGTAAGAGAAGATCCTGTTAAATATAAGTAGATTTTAACACTTACCTTTGGAGTATGAACTTTGACGAGCAGGATGTTTTGGCGGAGATAGTGAGTGGTCCTCTCGATATTGCGTCTTCGCAACAATCAGAGGAAAAGTCCGGTTATTATTCTGATAACAGGTTGGTAATGCGTAGCACTGGCAACATTGATCGTGCTGCTCCTTCCTTCTTCACTGATCTGGTTCTAAAGGAACTTGCCGTTTTGTTTGTGTGTCTAAGTTGACGAGAACGAAGTTACCTTCCGTCAACAAGCGGCAATGGGGATCGTCACGCAGATGTTCCAAAATCTAGCGCCGCTTGTGAGCGTAATGCGATGACACCACACGGGCGGCGGATGACAAAAGTCCGATGGTTGTCGTCGTCACACTGTAACTGTCCAGTCCGTCTTTCACCGACCAAACACTGCTGGGCGAACAGGAGACCAAGTCAACTTGAAGTCACTTTGAACAGCTTAATGAAAAGTTAAGCTTATGATAAAACGGGGGGGGGGCTTAACCTTGTAAATGCGAACTTATGTCTTGTTAATGTAGGAATGATTGTGATTGATTAGAGGCACACGCTTATCCGAGGTTCTCCCGCGGAGCAATCTCTCTTCAGGCAACACTTTTACCTTTTCCAGCCAATGGGAACGAACCACAGCACATTGATTGATGTTTCAGATATGCTACCGCCTGTTTTGCTTTGCACACACAGAAAATAGTTCCTTCGAGGCTCTGTGTGCTTCCAATACCAAATCAGATGCACGCTAAAGGGCGAAAATTTTTGGGTATGTTTCTGGGACTTTCGGGTTCCTTTTGAGGTGTTAAACTGTTTTAAAGGAAATACGGGATAATCTGCAATCGTGGATATTAGCCTTGGAAAGCTTTCTGTTGGAGTGATAAATACATTTACTTGTGATGAAACCAATTTAACATGTGGTTTCAAATAGAAATTCTGGCCTCTTCATTATAAATACCCAAATGATACTTTATCCCTCTTTTAAGCCAATGGACTTATATTGTACATCGTGTGATAATTCAATTGATTTATTTAGCTGACAGTGCTAATAAATAACAAGGTACATGACAGGCGACTGAGAATATAACATTACGAGACCAATCAATTTTGATCGCCAATTAATTTCATTTTGATCAGATTTTATACAAGCAGTTAAACTTAGATGAGTACATGGAATGAGGAGGGATGGCTTATTCCAGAGCAAATGGACCACCCACAGGACAGATATTTGTAATCTTTGTAACAATGATGTTTTTAATTGGAGGCATGTTATGGTTGATATAGTATGGTGCGTGGATCATCATGGTCACAGACCTAACTTTTACCCTTGATTTAAGGAAAAGTACGAAAGATGCTACTTTATCTGAATGTACATCTAACAAGATAAGTTGATAATAAAGAAATGGAAGACGTGGAATGTCACTTGTGAATGGACATAGTCTGTTCTCAGATCTAGCTTCCACAACCCAAAACTTTTCTACTGAGTTCCTTCTTTCCACTATTCAATTAATGATAATGTCTCAGGAACTGCAGCGAGAGTGCCATCTGCAAAAAACTGTCTGAAAACAATAAAACTTCACGCAACATTCATGTTTATGTCAAAGACACAGCGTGAGAACATTTCTGAAGCTAGCATAAAAACATCATTGCTCAATGGAAGACTCAAGTGTATTTTTATGGCATTTGTGATCTCTAAATTGCCAATAGATTATTATGGCTTCACACATCTTGTGAAATAAGATGGCAGGGCCATATTGTGATTGGAAAGGCGTATTGTGGTTCTCATACTTTTGCTGGGCTGGGTGGTTTACCTCCTCAGAAATGAAAATTTCTAATGAACAACTTCTACTTCAGATTTGGCTAGGATGGCCCCCCCCCCTGAAAATTAAAAACTTCTCATGGACAACCTGGGCTTCAGATTTGGCAAGGATGGTCATTCTTCTAAGAGTTGAAAACATCTCTTGGACTACGGATTCCACAAAGACAGTTTGTCCCCCCCCCCCAACCTCTCAAAAATGTAAAACTCTTAATGGACAACTTCGACTTCAAATTCAGCAAGGATGGGTTGTGATCCCCACCGACCCAACAAAAATCGAAAACTTCTCATGACTTTGGATTTGGTTGATTTACTGTTGCGAGGCCATTTTGAACCACAGTCCTGGGAAACCTAATTTCATGTGTCTTTTGCTTCAAAATTGATATGGCCAGTCACGGGGTCCTTTGGTTAAATTAATAAAATATGGTTTCATCTGTGGCAGTCGTTCTCCTAAATATGTCCCACTTGGATTCCAGGTGCTGTGAAATCAATACAAGTTGGCAATACATTGCGAGAGAAAAGTTATACTTTCACATTACAGCACCTATTAAGATCCTTTTCTTTCATTAAAATAGCAGGAGAATAGAATTTCAAACCAAGCAATCATTTACTGGTGTGGGTGGCCATTTACATATAAAAACACTTTTCATATTTACAGTTTTCTTAGAGGAAACCTAAGCCTTCACTGGTGTATGTGCGCCCCAAAGGAAAGAATTGTTCCTGGTAAAGTGACCCGTCAGCCTTGATTCAGGCCTGTTGACAGCCAAATTTGCTGCCTTCAGCCCCTGACGATGTGGGGTCCTGTTGATGGCCGTTGTGTGAGGCAAACTTTACCGGGGGAAGACACCTCGGGAGTACACCTTGTGATCCAACCCTTCAACTCGCCTTAATACGACCTGCCAACCAAGTTGTCATCGACTTTCTAACCGTTACAGAGATAAAGTGAACATCACCTAAGTGCTTTACTGGACATTTAATATCAGTGGGTTGACAATCGCACCTACAGCAATGTGCCACACAGTAACACGATGTTGAAATTCACAGATAGTAAACAATTACCTGGATACTCTACAACCAAAGTACAGGTTAACTGGCATACATAGTTGTATCACTTGTATAATCTGATTGCGAATCATCTGTGACGTATGATGTAGCATTTAATGTTCTTATATCTTTTACAAGAGTTTATCGCATATGTTAGAAAGAAACTTTTGGAAGGCAATGGAAAGTCCTCTTTCCGTTTTAGGAAACAAATTCACTGCCAGACATTTCTGTTTTTCAAATTGCAATGATTCTTACAAACAAAATCTTAGGAGTTTCTTCAGATCCTCAACTCAGCGTTTTGAAAGTTTCCTGTCCCTGGGGACATAGACGGAAGACAGAGATATGACGTCTTAACTAACCCAAGTTCCACTCTGTGACTTTCAAAACAAAGGATGTTCCGTTTGCCCTTTGTCAGGAAAATACTCATGACCTTTTTACTTGTGTTTACCATAACTAGGTTTAAAGTTGTACAACAGGGTAAATTTCTCTTTTGTAACTCCATCATCAAGTTCATATCAATTGAAAGAAAGTTGCATCGTGTCTTAAGTGAACTGATCGCTACAGGTTTTCAAAAGTCAATCAAATAGTTTCCACCGATAGAGCATTTCTTACTTCAACTTTCGATTTCTAAAAAAGCTTAAACATTTAAATAAAACTTGAAAATATGAAAAACCTTGGATCACTAAAACAATCGTCCTTTTCAGTTCGTGTACTCATCTCCACAGACTGTTTTATGGAATTTAATGTGAACTTGTATTTTGAAAGATGAACATTCGAGATATTGCTTTTTAATTAGTTACAGTATCTGGCGTAAAAATTCAATTGCACCTTCATCAGTGTCACCACATTCCGACAGAGTGTAGCCGACTCAGTTATTGCCCAGGTACTTTTCTTCAGTTCCCATATTGCGTTGCACACATTTCTTTAAACCTCGTCACTAAAAGTAGCCTTAAAAAGTCTAAAAGCCATCACTGTCTGAGTCTTTTGTGTTGACAATGAACTTTCCACTTTGAAACAGGACTTGCCCGGTTTCCTATTTCTTTTGACCCTTTAAAATTGCCCATCATTAATAATTTATCAAGGCTTTTCCAGAAAGGTCTATACCTCAATAAAGCAATGGACTTTGAGGTATACAGTTTTAACAAGCATGTCATCTTAGAGGACTTGTATCTTCTCTTTATAAGCACTCAATCTTTTGGACATCAAAATAGACACAAGGGGTTTAAGTTATAGGATGACCACTGGACAAAAATGAATAAAAAGAGAAAGTTCAGTTAATGCTGTGCGCAAACAAACCCTGCAGACTTTGACACCTTATGTAGATGATGTGATACTTTCCTATCCCATCAAATTAGTCCTGTAGGTGAAACAGACCAATGGCTTTTTGAAATGACAAAGCTAATAATAAAAGAGATGTTTGATTTGCGTTGTTTTAAATCCTAAAATTGGAGCAGAGGCGAACCATAAAGTATTCATTGTTTCCATGATGCCTGATTCAGATAAGCTTCGAACCAAATCTAAATTCAGAACAAAAGAAAACTCAGTGGGAATCCTCCATCAATCTGGTACCTCGGTGAAAGGTACCTTTAATAAGACCATACCATGGAGAGAACAACACATTGGTAAATGAGACAAGTTTCGAGAAGGAAAGGGTGGATAGGACAGCCGCAGACAAGGGAACAAAATAAACCAGAAAAACGTCTCCGAAGTTAAGACCACATTGTGGGCACCATAAGCTACAATGGGGACTTCATGCAGTGAAAACTACCACTGATGGTGCCCAAACGAAACAAATGTTTAGCTCCTAATTATGGCCATTACTCCTCACAATGACAAGCCAAATTTTAAAAGCGTAACACTGCACCTCAAATACATTTCACAACCACAAAAATTGACAACACTTTTTGAGCAGATAGAAATCTGTGTTTGAAAAAATTGAAAAAGCGCGAACTAGTTGTTAGTCTGTACTTGAGTCGTTATCAGTCAGAAAACTATTGCTACGTCCAACCATGGCCAAAAATCATAATTAAGACATATCTATCTCTAATGTAAAAGCTTACCCGTTTTGTCGCAGTATCTCACAGACAGAATATTCACCAATAGTTTGTGTTTGGCTACAAGTGGAAAGCAACTCAGAGAGGCAGGTGATGCAGTGATTAGATAAAGAGCTAATCCGTCAACTGCGAAGATTTCCCAGTCTTGTCAAAGAATTGTATTTTTTTTTTGCAGAAAAAAGAACACCAGTCTGATATTTTATATGTTTAATAAAAATGCAATAAATTAATTATATTTGTGAAATATGCTCACCCATACACATTTAGCACGAGGTAATTGCGGTGAAGCATGTTTTCCTTGTGGTATGAATTCCTTAAAATGTCAATTCTTATTGATATTGTCAGCCAAAATTTTCCAGAAATATGCAAGTATCAGTCTTTTTCAACATACGCGTTCCCTCAAATGACGTGATCATGAAAACAAATCTTCTGGTTGAATAAGAGTAGTGTCAAACCGTAAAATAATTATTGATATTGAGGTACGTACCCCGTGTTTAGCTTTATCACCGAGTTTCAATCCTGGGGCATAAATCGCGTAAGAGCCTATCATTCATAATTCAAATTTTGGAATTCCATATTGAATCCAGAAAAGAGCAATGAAAGTTTAAGGGCAATTCAGCATGACAGCACGGTTTGCTGCCCCTAGTGTTGATGTATACCCCATTAGGAACTAATTGTTGCCATGTAAAAGCTTGAAGGGCCACCTGCACAGGGTAGTGTAACTTGTTGTCTATTCTCGAGAAGCATTGGGGCATGGTCCATAGAAACAGCCCTGAAAGGTTTGGCTCCTTTACAGAAAAATGTCTTGCCAGTGATGATATGAAGAGACGACAATAAAGGACTGATGATTACTTTGGTGGGGATCTATAGGTGATAAGGTTAAAGCAAAATTTTAGAAAAACAACAGTAGTTCATATTTGGATCGAAATGGCGCCCATTGGCGGCACAACAATGACATGTTTGTGCTAATGAAGAGATAATTTTGAAATTGGTAAAAATCAGACAAAAACTGCTCTGTATCCGAGATAGTTTTCCACATTTTGCTGACAAGTTTTGTTAAAAGTTTGAAACCGAATAAAATAAAGAAAGAGTTTTGTAGAAAATATCAAGAAATGTTGATACTGAATGTTTAATATGTATGTTGCGTTTGCTGAACCAGGAGTGAAGTAAATCCGCATCTAATCAATAAAGCAACGTATCCTCTCATTTGACCGCTGTGCCTCAACAATGTCAAGGCAGTAGGAGTATATTCTTCAATTATGATGCTCACCATTGACGCACCTCATAAAGGTAGAAAATGCACCATACAATTTGGAAAGTTTAGGTAAACACACCAATAGAAATTTGTGCACAATAAACTGACACTTACATCAAACTAGCTCCCTTGTCAAATTTTGGGAAATTAAATTCAGGTCTGATGCTATTTCAATCACTTTTGAAGACCAACCAACAAAATGCTCTAACCTAGGCAAGAAAATGTCTCCCACTTTGACTAGCTAAACAATGGAACCTTATGCATTTAGATGCACTTTTTGAGGCTATTTTTCCGAAGATTTTTCAAAACGGTCCATAGAAGAAAAGAAGTTGGAGGTGATTGTGGGAACTATATGATCTACATTATGAGAGGAAACTGCCACTGTTGATGTTGATAAAAAGTTGATGTCATGTGAAGAATTATTCATGAAGACATTATTTGCCTCAGACACTTTCTAAAGGTGTCAATCATTGTATTGCTGTAAAAAGCTTAGGGTCTTATATATCATCAGTCTTCTTCAAAGACACCATCCCTTAACTTCTTTAATAAAGTTTTTAAAGTTAAGAAGTTTTAAGTCCGTTAAATCTACGACAAATTCTGCCAGTGAAAGAAATAGTGGTACTTAGTTAGATTTTTAGGTTGGATAAGGAAAGGAACAGATCATAGATCAAATACATAGTCCAAAGCTTCCTAATGATAATCTGATGACTTTCGCTCAGTCTGTAAAGAGGAGAAAAAGCTAAAGAAAGGTAAATAGTGAAGAAATAGATCTAATAGGCTTACATGGTGGAATAAAAGGGCCTAATCGGAATATTTGCTTGTTAAGAGTTGGTCCTCATTGTAGGCACACGATCCCACCGCACTTGCCTTTGGTGTGAAACCCATAATTTTGATATTTTCAAACAATTGGTTAGTTTGCTCAACATATAGGCATGAATGCCGCGGGTGCTCAGAGGATAAGCTTCTTTACCAGCGAGAGACGATGATGAACACCGGATAGATGTTGTATGTAAACAGTAAAGTGAGCAATATGAGAAAACGCCATCAAAGACCATGAAACCCCGAGACCAATAAAGTCCTTCCATAGCACACGGCATAAGTTAAACGGTTTCCGGATTTACCTGAAACTGAAGTCTCTTCTTGACCTTGTGAACTATTTGCACATATTGTGGAATACATACGCCTCTATGAAAGCACCAGAGCAGCAAATTCTAAGGACCTCGATGGTTCCGAGCAGAAGACTAGTACTAGTGTCTTCTTGTGGAAAAGGGCCCATATTTTTCCAAAATCAAAATGTGTACATATTTAACCAAATGTTTTCTACATGTTTAACCGAGACAAAGGAAGTATTTGCATTATCTTCCACCATTATAATAAGACCTCATAACGATTGTTTGTCCGAGGATTGAAAGCTGTGTCCGTGATGTGACGGATGAGCTTGATGACCTGTTTAAACAATCCGGCTCCCCTCTGCTCACGTGTTAATGACTTAATGACTGTAAATTAATCACCAATTAACTTGTGTCACTTTCCTCAAATGTAACACCGGACACCGCCATAATGAGTAACCCATGACCTTAAACTGGATGTCTCGGACACTGGATCGGGAGACATCCGGAGTGGCGAACCATGCGTTCATTGTCTGGACACCGGATTTATTTTAACTTGGTTAAACAGTTGGGATGAATTGGTAAGGTATTGCATGTGTCAGGCATAGTGGAAGGCTCCTCAGTTTCGTATCTTTCCCAGGTGGCTCGGTGATGGATGAAGTGAAGAATGAAGTTGGATGGCCCAAGGTGTCTTCATCATTAGTAATTGGCCACCAGAGTCAGGCCTATCAAGTCAATGTGCCTACATTGTGATGGCTGAAACTTGAGATTTGCATTGGGCTAATAATGGCGTGCCTGTTGCAATTTTGATTTCATTTCCAAGCTCATTTCATTGTTTGATTCTTTAGTCTATTGTAAACAGAACGATTGAATTCACGTTTAACACCCTCAGTGCCAGTTTTATTCCGAATAGTGTTGCAGTGAATGCGTAGGTAAACAGCAATGTGTTCCGAGATTAAGCATTGAAAAAGTCCAGGTAGATAATGTTGCGACTTGATCACATTTTCTTTTGTGCCGCATCACGTTTAACAAAGATTTATGCTTTATTTGTAATAAAAACTAATTGTTTGGTTTTAGTGCTTTGATTCTAAAGCCTGGTTGTTTATTGTACGGCGAGTGTGCTAATACAGCTGCAAACGTACATTGAAAGAAACGGTGAAGAAACTGTGAACTTTGGTGGCATGAGAAACGTGGTGGAAATCTGCAAGTGACAAACGCAACAAGAGTCAGCTTACTTAACGTTGCAAGGCTTGCAGTAGAAGCATGAGAGTCAATATGCATAGAGAAATTAGAATGCCGCTATGCATATATTACTGGCTCAATAACCGACAGTATGTTGGGGAGAGATGTTTACTCGAAGGGCATGACAACTACTCAATAGCCACATTGAAAAAGTTGAACTCAATGCAATGGGGCGCAATATCAGTAGCGAACACATTGACCAGTCCACCACACTGCAAATTTACCGAAATTGCCAATGGTTCCACGAACATATAGCTCATCGCTATGACCGGCCCCGTAAAAGCATCGGGTGTCATTTACGACAAGCAAGCTGGCCCGAATCATTACCTTATGCAGTGAGAAGCTGGTAAAGAGAGATAGCATTCATCACTCCGGGTATTTATATGAAAATTGCCAGCTTGATAGCAGTGGAATTGTTGTCAGGGTGTGTCTGTTAGACTGTTCTTATCTTAAGAGCACAGTCCCCCACCCAACTAACCACCAGGCAGCTGCATGCAACCAACATATTCGAGATACTGCGTTTTTGGAGTAATGGACAAGCAAAGAAAATGGTCTTAGGTAAATACCGAGTGAGGATAATGGAGAATGTAACAATTATACTTCTTTTCCTCAGATACAGTCCCCTCATGCTCTGAATATTTCATCCTGTGCAGGACAAAATGAAGGACATTTTCAATGCAACAAAAAACATTCGTTGTCATGCAAAAGAATTCGTCTTGCTTGGTTTGCAAACAAAAAAGTTCCCTCTTTTGAGCGAAAGGGTATGGCAACAATTTCAGATTTAAGAACCGAATTTATCCAACAAATTTAGGTTCATGATGTTAATTCGGAGCCAAATTCCTTTTAAAATCATTAGATGACAGACCTTAGCTCTGATAAAAATTCAAGTTCCATGTGTTAGAGTAGGAATTTCGTAGCCTATTGATTTCCCAGTTTTGAAGACCTATTTTGAAGGGTACACCGACGAAAATAAAATCACGTCAAAAATGGTATTCTTCATTGGGGAGAAGAGAAAAAGGTCATCAACATACACACTTTTCACACGAGACTCGAGCAATGGAAATGCAAATAGTGTCGCTACTTATTGGCCTGGTAATAAAGATAAATGACAATTTTATGGCTGAGAATTACGAGTTTCCATAATGGGATACAGCCGAGATGACACGTAAGACCGACAAGGGGTCATCCGCTGCCTTCCCTTTCTTACCGTGACCTTACACAGTAGACTCAACATTCTCCATTATCTGCAAAATGCAGAATGAATTCTGCTACATGACCCATTCTTGATTTATTACCCGCCTAATGGGGTAATACTTTCATTCTTGCAAACGCCTTCATGTGTGTTTTTATTTGTGGGTTTTCAATGTGAGTTTGGCTGATAGGACCTCAATGACTGCCTTGAAGATGTGCGTGGATTTCTCAATAGTGGGTGTAAAATTTGGTAATATGGAAAAATTATCTTCAACGGGTGTCATAGTGTGAGAATTCACTCATGTAGTTTACTTTCCAATCTAAATAGGATTCAAAATCTTTTCAGTCAATTGAATCTTTCTAAAAATTGCGTTAAAGAAAAATTCTGAGGGATGGGTGGGTGGTACAATGAAACGAAATCAGAATTGCGCGACTAGTTCAGCCAGAATGGGGATATCCGAACTTTGAAAAGTGGATGGCAGTTTTCAATTTAGAAAAGTATTGTTGTACTAAATCTGTGGAACTATTCGATTAAGGATTCAATACTTCTTAATAACTTATCAACTTGAAGCCTGTATGTCCTTCAACTGGCCAAACGTTTGCAATCACGAACATTGAACTCTATTCAGTCTTTTGAAAAATCCGTTGGCGAAGATTAATTGTCTAGTTGGCTCTGTTTATTCCATACCTCATGATGGAAACCTCGTGTACAATAAAAATCATTCCAAGTCGAAAACAACGAAAGGAAATTAAAAGAGCAGTAGAATATGAATACGGGCAAGTGCGAATTGACCTTTCATGGCGGCTAATGGACTGGGAAAATAGCTAGAAACTACGGGGGCTTTTAGTGCAATGGAGGACCCTTTTGTAAAAATTAGTTTGAAGTGTGAATTTATTCATCATACCTAAAGGTCAATCAATTAATGCAGCTTCAATGTAAGATTTATTTACACAAGCTTCTGTGTTCTGTTGGATATATCAATGATTATAAAGAACCATCAATATTGGAATCATTGGTCTATCCATTTGGAAAAAGCTTTAACCTGCAAAGCTAAAGCTCAGGCTTAGTCATGTTAAACATTAAAATGCCACTTTATACGAAGCTAATCATGTTTAATAGATAAAGATGAGTCTATCAAATGTGAGTTTATCTTGCTAATCATTTGGTTTTTTCTCCAGCTATTGAGGTAAGCCTCTCATAAAGTCTTGCTACACTTCTTTCTTACTCCTCCGTCTCCACCTAGTCACTAACAACATTTTGTATGTTTATCCCCTTATTTAGACCGATGAAGGTAGATTATACCTTTTCTGGCTGTTAAATCAGATTTATCAGACCCTGTTTACATATAAATTTAGTAGAGATTTACACGGGAGTGAAGTGCTCGGGAGCTGTTCATGTACAACAACTTACTAACAGTATATAAGAAGATTTGTGTTACATCTCAATGGTTTAATGCAGTTAAAGCCCCAGCTCAAGTTGCCAGACTCATTGTACTGATTTCTTCTATCGTTGTAGCTCAACATTTCCCCCATACGAAAACGTGGAAAATCTTCTCTTTTGACACAGAGAAAAATTCAATTATGTTCACAACAGGGTTTCAATTGAGTTGTAACACTATTTCAATCAGCCAGGTCTGATGAGACTATTCAAAGGCATTTGCTGGTGTTTTCTTTAAGGTAAGGTTTCCATTTAAATTAGTTGCGTAACAGAACTGGTTGCTTTTTTGAAGCTATGCTTCTTAAGTAAATAACTGAAGGCCTCTGGGTCATGAAAATTTATTGCAAATTAATTTTCGTCAATGCAAATCAATTACCAGTCCCATATGTGTTCTCCTTGTGTGACTTGCTAATTCAATGGAACGGTTACATTGTAGAGAGCACACTGTGCACACACCACATGCCCACATACCTAAGACCCTGTCCCGGGATGATAAGCTATTTGAAACTCTGGAATGGACGTAGTTAACTCTGGTTATGTACCATAATTGTGTTATTACTTTGAACCTTTGAGTATGATGACCACTGATATCAAGTTCCAAGCTTTTCGATTGTTGCTTGCAACAGACATCCAGGATATGGATATTCAAACAGTTCCGACTTTGTCCCTTCCAAACTCTGGACTTGGAAATATCAATTTTGTGATTACAGTCTGCAATACACATTTGGTAAAATATTCAGGAAGATGGCTGCTCCATAAAGGTTTAATCTCAGAACTAAAGGTTTTGGAATCTGAAGTTAAAATTCTTCCATATCCATATAAAAGGACAGACAGGACAGACAAAAAACTCACTCAATTCGGGTTTGGTGTAATACCGCTTCGTGATTATTTAAAGGTATTACCTCACACGGGATGTAATTCTTGCCACCACAGCTAAACTATTTACGACATGGGATCTTGATAAAAATATTTCCATTTAGAACTCTTTTTGAAAGTTACATGACCAACGTCTTATCTCAAATACTTAATAAGTTAATAGACTGACAATTATGCACTTGGCTGGGAAATTGGAGCCACAGAACAGTGGCATATGGCACTCGCGTGGCAATGGGGGCTAATTTAGGTAGATGCGATACAGGACTGCAAAGTGATGCTGAGGGGTGCCGAAGACAATTCTTCTCCTATCTCTGATCAGTCTCGGTGATTCCACCTCAAAGCTGATGAACAATAGCGGCTGTCGCTTCCCAGTGAGATCACTGGAACAAGAAGGTGTGGATTATGGCGCTATTTGGGACTCTCATCATGACCGTCAATGGAGGAGACCTACCACCGCCACCGCCATCGTCAATGCCACAACGACTACTCTTCATCGACAATTCATTAGAACCCATGCGTGCACTGGAGATAAGCCACGTCAATCTGTCCTCATACGAAACAATACAAAAGAACCAGGCTAAAAGTCGCACGCTTTTTAATTTCAATTAATTTCTATCTCTTTTGACCAATGAGCTCTGGGTGCGTTTTTGATGGCTCGTACTTGTGGCAATTTTCTGCGCAATTTGGCACAGTGATATAAAGGGCTTTGCGAGAACAGACAGTGACTTGGAATGAGCTGGTGGTCCTGATTGATGGAATTGCCGAGGAAATGAGAGGGTAGGAGCGAGCGCCATCCAAGAGTAAAGCCTTATCCAACATGCAATGTGGTCAAACACATTTGTTGTGAACATATGGACACAAATATTGCATGAAACACGCTTACAAGTCAAAACTCAAGCTTTTTGTACTTAATCAAATGATAACCAAATGGTGAAACAATCATAACATTGTGTCCCTGAATAAGACACGAAAAATTCTAAGGTAGAAGTTATCATCACCTCGTCTTTGTTCCAAATCCATCATTAAGAATAAGTACCACAATTATTTTTTTTTAAGAAAACAAATCCAAAAAAGTCTCTTTTCAAATACAAAAACCAGTATGTATCTAGTAAATTATTTTATTTTCTAGAGATCATACCTACTTGCCATTATGCAGATAGTAGAAGAGTTCTTATATCTTTGAAAACAATTTTCAAAGCCATCAATACATTGAAAAATACATCCACAAAAAAATTGATTCAAAGTAGTCTGCATTGCTTCAGGACGAAAACTAGGTCACGTGAGTGCGGATCAATTGCGTTGTTGTTCCGTGCGTTATTTCTGAGAAATTTTCTTTCAAACCCTGCTTCTTTAAACTTTGAACAATACAGTGAGACATGAAGTACACTTGAATGCCGTTAGAAAGGATTCTCTTAGTACACACTGAAAAGACATTGAGATTAAAATAAATTTGTCAACAGATCTTGAAATCATAGGACCACCAGGTCATGCTTGCACATACCAAAGCTAGTAGTGAGGACGGTATATCAACCTTTGTAGCAGATTTAATTTTCATTCATCAAATGACAAGGAGAATATAAATTTTCACATCTAGAATTTCTGAAATTCCATCTGAGAGAGAGTCAAGTACAAGTTAGTGTATTTTCTTAGTCTCACAAAAGACAACAAGTGAAGTTTTATGTACATAAACCTCTTCACGGGCACCCGCGAATCTTCATTATTATTCGGAACTTCTTCGCCAGGGACTTACTCCATTTCAGTCACGTTCCAAAATACGAAACTTTTGCATTGTCGTCAAATTGAGAAGTAAAGATCAAAGAACTTGCAAAGATTACCGACATAAAAAACAAGCTTGTCAGAAGTCAAAGCGGGTATTCACGTTAGTATCAATGTCTACGGTCGTGGTCTCTCCACCAACTTATTTCAAATGTGGGTTTCCTTCAAGTAATTTGGGCTTTTCGAATGTTAGACCAAGAATTTACAATATACGATAAGACGTTCAATGTTGATCTTATAAGATCTTATTAGACTTAATTCACTTCATAAAATGAAAACAATTATGACCATGAATAATTTCGTTATTGATATCATCGCGGATGATCTGAATACAATTCAGTTATCTCAAATTATTTCACATAAAGCTGAAGTTTTTAGTTCTGCTAGACAAATTTGTACACAAAATCAAACCAATTAAATGTTTCATTATTTTTGCACACAGCAAAAACTAAAAATAATTTTAGCTGTCAACTTTAGGAACCCCAAGTATATTTTGAAGTGAATCTCTGTGTGACTGTTAAGAGCCGCTCACAATAAAGTGAAACATGAATAGATGGAAGATGAGCATTTAAATTGAAAATTGAATGGGAAATGAAATAAATCAGACTGAAAATTTTGTGAAAGCACTTGAGAGATAGTCAGATGACCCTCTTAGGGTTATCAAAGATGAAGGGTCTTAAGCGGGAACTCCTACAAGGGCATAAAGTCCATGACTCCCTCGCGAGCACCACAATAATATGTAATATATCAATTATAGACTCCCTTTTAAAACTGGAATAAAAAGTTACGGGACATTGGGAAAGCCCTCGGAGACATTACAATAGGCGGGCGGTTTACAACACCTGCATGCGTGCAAGGAACCTCGCGAGGAATGGAAAAAGGACCCCATCACCAACAACACTGTTCTTCTAAGAAAAAATATTTCGTGATAAACAAACACAAAGTAATTGCAATCTTACACGGGGTATGCCCAAAGCAGTGTGAGATTATTGATTAAAATGTTTCGGGAACAGTGTGATGTCGATTTGTCTCGCTTTTACCCGAAATGGAATCTTGGGGTTCCTTAAGACGACTTAAAAGAACTGGGATGACATGAAGATGGCAGGGAGTCCGGTAGGGGGTTCAAGTGGGTATGTTTGATCTTCACGGGACACCGTACAATCTTCATCCAAAGGTAACATGCAAACATGACAACTGTCACCACAATCTTCCATTGAAATGTAGCTAACTGCATATATCAAACGAGGAAAAGTCAAGAATAAAGGTTCGTCTTTTTGTTTTTGTACTTTTACCTTTTCAATGAATCCAAATCTTAATATTTTATGATTTTGCATCAGTAGTTAGAAGAAAGCTTTATGTCTGATAGTTTATGCTGTCTTCAGGTTTTTGAAGCACATTAAATTCTTTTGATTGACGTAACCTTCAACTCTGAAAAGCATAAAAAGGTCCTTTCATTCAGTTTGTTCACACACATACTCACCTTCATACATACATTATATTTTTTGGTTAAAAATCATGGAATTTTCACAGGATACATTGGAACACCCAAGAGAATGCTTTTCCCATCCCCTGGGGAGAGATACTTACGTTGAGGACCCAAACTTGCCCGTTAGCGTCGAAACAAACCACGCAGGCTTCCTGCAGCCCCTTGAGGACTCAACGCTTTCAGGGTGGCACGTCCGTAATGTTCTTCTTCTTACTAAATCTACCGTGTACCGCGCACACAAGACCACCTTAGCGGTTCTCACACTTGGTAAATATTTCCTCCATTGTTTCTAATTCTGGCCTTTTACACGAATATAATATACAGGGAAATGGTCAATCATTTGACCAATGGGTCATAGTTCCCATTCAATTTGTGATAAATATATCAACATTAGTGCCAAAGGTGCAGACCAGATCTTTTATTCGTTTGTGCGGTGTAGTGAATGGATTGTGGTTAATCTTGTTTACTTAAATATTACATTATTTATGGTTGTTAGTTGATGAATGTTACTTGCATTAAATTCAAACTGAATATTTAATGCAATACAAACGGATATATTGTATTTCGTAAACTAAAATGGTCAAGATCTTTTAAAAAGGTACAACAATAAATAGTGAAGACCGTTACAAACTAAGGGTTTATTGTTTTATTTTAAATGGTACAGTTACGCTGGTGGAATAAGTGCAAATTCAAACATCTTCATTACCATCAATTGTGATTCTTACAAAAGTAAGGATAACAATTAAAGGTAACAGTACACCTATAATTTAACTATACGATATGTTCGGCCATTGGGCAGAGATTCACGATACCCTTATGTACAGACATGTACTTTGTAATGATCAGAAAAATCTGTCAATACTGCCATGCACTATCTATATAAGTTCAAAGTAATTTAAAGATTTAATCCTTGTTTTTAAAGAACTACCTAATTAACGAGTATGGACTTGAATAACAAAACACCACCATTGAAAACTAGTCTTTTCGCAATGAGGGACCGTTGGGTTGCCTCCAGTATCTATTGTCTAATTCACAAAGGACTTTAGACCAAAAGTTCTGATACGGCCAATTTGAAACAGAAAGTATTCAACAGCAAAAACAGGACAGAAAAGAAGAGAGACAAGGAAATTCAGCATGTGGTCCTCTACGTTGAAAAGACTTCTACGTCGTTCAGATCTCAACTGTTTCTTGCTGTGATTGAAGTTTGACGGATTAACGAAGTACAGACCGACTGTCGGCAAAACATAATTGAGCAAAATAATCCCGGCAGATTAAGTAATATTCAAGTAGCCATTTTTATAATATCTATACGTGTCTTATGCCACTTAATAATGTTTAAACCAGTTATGCCATTCTCCGGGTTCACTTTTAAGTCAAGCTCACCTGTCTAAGAAAGAAATATGCAGGTGATACCAAGATCAACTAATAACACTGTTGTCAACATGTGAGATAAATAAAATACCATTCGTTACCAGGAATAACGGTCACCATGTACTTCACCACCATATACGTCAATTCACAAAATAATCGTCAAATTTTGTGAAGAATAAATACCTTAAAAACTAATTCTTTCAGCATGAATATCGAGCATTTACTGCAATTAGACCACCACTTAGATGCTCCCGTTAGACCAAAGTGTATTTCCGAAAAAAATTTCTTCCCTGTTAAGTTTAAAGTTTATGATACCCTAATTGGGATGCAAAGATTCATGAGGGCACAATGTCTGGAATACAGCGAAATCCTGTTCATTCGACTCGTATAAAATTACATACAAGTGGTGTTTAATGGAGGAAATATCAAGTATAGCCATATTTCTTAGAGCGTGTAAAATATGTCTATTAAGCGCTCATTTACTGGTCATTAAAGATGACCAGTAGAAGGCCAAGACTCTGTGGCTGTCACTTCGGATAACGGTAATGGCTATTGTTGATGCTTGTTGGGAACAAATCATCAAGTCATTATGGTTATTTAGTCCTATGGAATGAAACTCTGTGTAGTTCGTATTGCTCCCAGCATGACCTTGCTGCAAATTAGGTCCATTACCTCCCAAAATGTACATAATACCTCGGAAAATACATACAAGGTACTGAATCAGTAATCCATGAAAACATGAAGCTTATTCATGCTCATGAAATTTCAGTCTGGAAATGAAATGCAACGTATTTAAATGCTCTGTTATTCTTACATTTTTAACTTTAGAATGGGCGGAAATTCTTTGCACAGTATTACACAGCATTTGCACACATACAAATAAATGTGTACAAATTACTGCCAAATAGAAGTAGAATTGTCTCTTAGCTAATGAGAATAAACGTCTGGCATTGTTCCCTGAACAGGACAAATTACGATACTCTTTTCAAATCAGCACCTTTTCATGACTCATATATTTTGAATTCTAGTGTAGATTCTTCATGTAGCGTTAGTGTGATGTTAGCTCTGATTGCAGACACTTCCATGGCGTACTGTTTCGACACCCTGATGTCTTAAAAAAGGAGCAAACTGACCACTAGCACGTTAAAAGTTTTTAAAAGGTCTGATAAACACGAATAATTTCAATGATTGTTACAGCCCCAATTACATGTTCATTTTCAGGCTGGTTGAAGCCTTGAGGCTAAAATATCATTTGGAAAATACCAATGCAGCAGAAGCCTTGTGAACCAGTCAGCTTTGCCTTTTGGCAATGTCCAGTGGCCCCTCGGCTGCCAAGTTACAAGACAAATTCTTTCTTCTAATGAAGTCAACTGGAAAACCTCGTCTTATCTGTGCTTTTCAAATGTCCAGACCTCAACAAAATAGCCGGACTTAGCTCAACAATGGACTGGAATTTACTGGTGTGCAAAATTATTTCCGCTGGTTCTTTCAGCTGATTCACACTTGGTGTCATGGATATTTGACATGGTCAAAAGGTTTTTTCGTCTCTTCTATTTTTTTGAATTTTTGAAAAAGTCAATGCAGCAACGCTTGATGAGTTCTGGATTCGTCTCGGAGTCGTCTATCTGAGTCATTATTTAAGGAAAGTTAGAAAATTTTGAGATTGTATTGTAGATCTGTACAAAAAGAACCTTCTTATGCTGCAATGCAACAAGTTTATGAAGCCACCCACTTTGACACTACCCTCAATAAAGATTCAATGGAACCCTGTGGAACATCTTTATTTGAACAATACTAACTGTTCATATCCCATTAAAAGATCTGAGACAGATATGTATAGTATGAGGGGAAAACTCGCTTTGGCTGAAGACTTAAATTAGGAAGAATATATTATGACAGATGAAGCAAAAATGATGAAAGTTTACAGTTTGAATTCTTTGAAACGTAATTGTCTTTCAACACCCACGAAATAAGTCCTTTCTTACTATTCATCGTAATATATGGACTAATTGCTAATTGCCAAGACACACTTTTTACTTTTTAACATGTCAGAGACACAGCTTCTTAAATGTCGAAGGCAATCTCAACAGGAAAGCATTGCGTGACATTGCTTCAAAAACCGAAACGTAATCCTCTTCGGAAATTTCAAAAGGAAATATACTTTCAAGGTATAGTTTTGAAGATGCTACGAGGACAGTTACCCGCTTATTATGAACCTATGTATCACTGCTAGATCACAGGTTAATACTTTCTTTAATGGCCAAATACGGCATCTGTAATCCTCTGGGTACCCCTCCCCACTATATTGTGGCAACAGCGGAAAAGTACCCATCTAGGATTACACACAAACACACTTGTGTCCTTAAAGAATACCAGATTCAAAAGCAAAGTTGATATTAAATAGTTTGTACTTTGACCAAATGCTTTTGATCAAAAGGGTACTTTTGCTTGAAAGAGAGTTCTAGTCTTTTTTCTCAATTTGACCTGTTTCGAATATTTAAATTTTGAATTCAAAATTCAGTTAGAATTCTAGTACAGTGCCCTTTAAATCTTGCAAAGCTATTTATATTTTGTAGATCCAAGACGAATTGTAAAGGAAATAAATTTGAAAATAAACCTAAAAGTTACAATTCATTGATGTTGTTACAACTTTCCTTACATGGTGTCGATCCTACATTCCTATCTATCTTTTTCCACAAAAACGCAGCCATTTCAAAATATCATATATCTGTGAGAAATCCACAAAGTATTAATCCATACATGTGCGTGGTAGTCTTTGTTATTAACGACACATTTAGGGAAATCAATGAAGTCAAAATGTATATTGTTTTGTATTAAACAGGATAATAGTGGTCTTATAGTAATGTTAATACAACTTACTGTGATTTTGTTATCTCAAGTTATACCTATCTGGGAGCTTTATTCAAATTAAGTTGGGTATCTATCTTCTCAAAGTCACTACTTTTAAAGAGCTAAACCCTATTAAGGTTGCAAAATATAAAGCTTTTCACAGATTTACGTGCAAAATGTCATGAATATCACTATTTAGTGACATAGATAATACTCTTAGTCTATAGAAGCCCACTTGTTGAGTTGATTGGGATGAACATAAGACCCGAACGGCATAAGGATTGCATTACGATTAAGCGGTATTTTTTTCGTACCCACGGGGAGCGCAGATAAGAAGGGCTAAATAGTATTTTAATAGTATTCAATTGTTTTGATCCAATAAATAGGAAGGAAGATTCATTATGTTTCATGAACAGTAAAACTCACAATTTGTTTAACGCGTAGCTTTGCTTCAACCAGAAATGGTATTAACAATTCTTGACAAAGGAAGATTTTTACTTACCACTTTCAAATCCCTGTAACAAACTCAAAGTAAATGGCTCCACAGGTTTGGACAAAATGTGTTGAGCACAAAGAGGATTTGGCATGTTTCCTTTCAAAAGGAGAAACTTTCATGTAAAATGAATTCTCCCCTGACCTTTTGCTATCACCATCAGCTTTGTGGGGATTTCAACTATTAAATGGGATTCATAAAGTAAATTTCTTGGGGTATTAATGTTGTTTAGCAAAATAATATGATTGATGGATGTAAAAGGAAAGATTAAATCTGTCATAAAAATTGATGTACTGGAGTGCAATGGGACAAGAGTAGAAAGTACCTAAATTTTGAAATCATTCTGACCTGGGGTGAACTGAAATATGCTTATTTTGGAACTTGAAAATAAAACAGAAATTTTATTTCGTTCAAGTTGGCAAATTTTAAACTGCATCTCATGTCTAATAAAGATTATGTGTCCAATACTGCAATGATTTCTGTTGACATGTGACATTATGCCGTAACACAAAAAAAATCCGAACTAAACCTAGATCAATGCTTTGTCTGTTCTTGCAATGATTGCATAAGAATAAGAATATAAAATAACTAAATAAGCTAAAAATAACTAAAACATTTGGTTGCAACAGCAGAGAAACAATCTATATCAAGTCTAAACTTGCAAATATATAAGAGAAAGTCAATTAACTAGAGCTACATTCTAGGGAAATTCTGTACTCATTATGGCACTGAGTGATTAAATAAAAACCCAGTGGACCAATTAGTCTGATAAGTTTCAGCTTTGAAGCTTCGGAAAGAGTGTCGATTATAACGAAAGAAGAACCTGTTGCTGGGAATCTAAGACGAACAGAGAACAGGTACACTGGCATTTCAAGTATGGAAACCCGCAATTTGCTAAATTGGTGGGAAAGGAAAACATAGAAAATCAGCAGGCAAAGATACTTATCCAAGTGTAAAACGAGAAGGAATTTCAAGGTGGAAATTATTTCAGTCTCTTGATGGGCCTCTGAGATCTTTTTGATAAGGCAAGTTCAAAGAGACATGGGTAAAAGTAAAAAGGTATATAATCTAAATGGAGGGAAACTTTTTTCAATGGTAGAAAGTTTTTCGTATTTTTCTGCAGCAACGAGCGAAGGCCATTATAATCATTAGTGTAAGGGAACTTATCTTAGATGGTTAAAGCGATAGCTTTATGGAGTTGTTAATTATAAAGTGTGTAATTGAAATTAATGACGGTTCCCTAAAAGAAGAAACATACCTTAAAAGGGCCATAAGATGATAGTGAAATACAACAACGCTAAATGATGTGTAGTGGGCTGATCACATATTTGTTCAGTTCAGCGATGGACTAAATACCTACTAATAACAGTACAGTCTCCTAACTATATAACTCCCCTGACACAACTAATCTGCAAAAGACCATTACAGTCATTTGCTTTACTTTTCTCGAATTAATATTTTTGTACTTTCAACCAGAATCAGGTCGAATGGAACAAAATACCGACAAGAATTCGAACTATTCACATTCACATGGTTCGACAACCGTCAGCGTTAAAAAATTCAATTGAAAATAAAGGAGTGTCGGTGTAATTCTTGACTTCTTCATTTTTACGTCAAAACTAATTTTCGACAAAATATTTATATTTCGCTCTCGTCGTCCATTCGTGTGCACGAGTTTTTGGACAAATTCTTGAATTTTAAGATTTTGCCTGAAAACCTGTTCTAAGATGAATCTTTCTTACTTGTCTATCAGGTCTATTCTAATGTTTTTAAATTGAAAATTTAAACCTGATACAATAGCAGTGAAAGCGTAACTAATATTGACGTTTTTTAAAAAAGTCTAAATTTAATTATAGTAGAGAATATAGGGCCACTATGGTGGAGAGAAGTTACGTAATCACCCCATTCAAGGTGATTACGTAACTTCTCTC
>JBCAUG010210622.1:0-19186 GCA_038406175.1 Haplosyllis leylae | reverse complement strand
CAAACTGTATTTTTTTTGTTCCCAAACTCAATCTCAAACAGGAAACTCATACTCGAACTCGTCGGTACGATATGCACTTGAGGTGTACTACCACCTCCAAGTAGAATTACCACCCCATCTACATTCACAGAATGGTAAATGCATTCATAGGTCCCCACCACAGGCCCAAAATATTGGGGCAAAAAGACTAAACCAACCACTAAGGTGACTCTAGCGAGCCACAATGAACTTATGACTTGAAATGGTTCGAATGGTGCAATACACACTGAGGATAACGCTTCGGGAAAAAAAGAATGTGATCTTTGAAGTTAAACACAATTTTCTCAAAATGAACACTTACTGGCTGATTTTTCTTTATTTTCATGGCATTCCTTTTTACATAACGATTTTCTCCAACTTCCTCACCAAGAACCTGATCGTTTCTAAATGTACAAAATGGTGCAAAAGGGAAAGTTCATCATTTATTTGAACTTACATTGAGAAATTTTAGCATTATTCTTTGTATTAGAATGTGTTGCACGAAAACGTTACTTATGCATACCTTGGACACGCACATAAAAGTCGGAAAAATATTTCTCGTACGTATTTATTAAAATTCCAAAAAGACATATTTACCCTGAATCAGGATATCCATATGAAGTATAACCTGCTGTGGCAGTTTTCTTTTCTTGTATTTGACCCTTTGGAAAATTCGGGGACATGGTCTCTGCCGCTGCTTTTCCATCATCATCGAGCCTTAAATTATCTTGACCAATGTTCAGATGTCGGATGTCTTGTCCCTCATGGCCATTTTCTAACAAAAGAAAAATAAGTCAATGTTTGAGATCCCTAATGCAATTACGTATAGGTTCCACGTGATCATTACCGATTACGCACGCAGTATGTAATGTTTTTACAGATGTCTATCATTTTGTCCAGCATGTGGGGGTGAGAAGGGTGGTCTGACTCTCCCCAGGTCAGATAGGTGGGGAACTCAACTCATTCTACTCCCCGGGAAGGTAGGGACCCACCCTGCCCACCCTGCCAAAGGACCAGGCAGGAGAGACCAGAGGAACGACCAGTCAGGAAGGAGGCCTACGCCCTTCTTCCTTCCTTCTCTTCCCCACCAACAGGTGGAATAGGGACTGGGGCCTTGGTCGTTATTGCCTCGTAATGTTAATGGGAGGCTGTCTTTTTACTGATCCTTTTACACGAAATTGGAAATTGACATGAGTTCAAAAATGCATTTTTAATGCAAACTGGTTCAGGATTTTCTTTCAGGTATCAACTATGGTTGCTATTAGCCTTGTTATAGTTACTGTCGGGTGTACCTTGTCCAGTTCCTTTGCTTTTTACGAGTGCTGTAAACGTATCTTGCTTGGCACCTGCTCGGGTCTTTTTCTGAAAATAACAAGAAATATAAAGTGAAATTGAATAAACTAACTGATAGGACTGAAAAATTATGTTTATGTTAAATATCTATCCAAGATGAGACTGTAGCCATTAAATTCAATTGTACCTTTTTTATTCTTCTACCTCCAGTTCTCTCTTTTTCTTCTTCGCCCTCTCCCGACACATCTTCATCATAAAAACCCAAAGTTTCTCTTCCTACTCTCTCATAATATTTTACTTCGTTAAATTTCTTTCCTTTCTTAGCTGCCTCTATTTGATCATGTATCCTCTCCTTTGCTTTGTTAACCAAGTTTTTCAGCATCTTTTGATATCTGAAATCTATTGTGAGAATAGTTGAAGTTGTTGTTTTCCGAAACGTGAAAAAGTTGAAATGCGAAAATTCAACACCACGGTTGAATATATAAAATCGTAATGAATATAAATGTTACCTTTCTGCTTATTTGGATCGAGTAAATCAGGAAGAAGATTTTCAATATCCTTCACACCTAAGGACTGCAACTTCTCTTCTCCTGGCAAAAAGACATTTGTGTCAATGCTATTGTATTTGTGTAACTTGGGACAAAACTACAACTTTGCATGATATTTCTTCTTTAAATCTTGAAGAAAAGTTTCTTTATTACAAAGTCAAAATTTACTGGGTGTAACCGCCTGAACTTGTCGAAGAAAATTTTTCAGTTTGAAGGGTTCTTTGGATGATGCAATAAGATCAGCCATATTTGGAGCTTCCAACAGTTTCATTAAACTCTTAGATTCAGAAACCTCTTCCAAATCCGTCAAAAGTGTCTCTGAAATGAAGAATTGTACAGACTGAAACAAGGAATACTCTAAGTTTTTATCGATATTGATTGGTTTGCGAGATTGACGAAAGTCTCACCCAATGTTTCTAAATATTTTTTAAGAACTTATGCGTGGAATAATGCCATGTCAGTGAACTTCAAAAAGACCATACCGATTTCTGTGAGTTTCACTGCTTCATTTTTTCCACCTTGAATAAGGTCTTTCAGGAAGTATGTCAGCTCTTCGTCGCCAGCACAATCCTCCAGTAATTCTTCCAAAGTTATGTTTACTTCAACATCATCATCGCGACGGTGTCCTGTTGGAAAAAGTTCTTTCATCACAAAAATTGTTGATTGAATCTATTTATTAGTGGTTCGTAGAGTCACCTTATTGGTTACTTTGCAGTGCCCTTAACATCCTGTCCTAGCCCTTAACATGAGCCTTTGGCAGTTTCATGATAATTAGGCAGGCCTACTTTAACCTGCATTCATTGGTTGGAATTTGTTTACACACAATGCTGCCATGATGTCATTTAGATCTAACAACGTCATGAGACACCATTTGAACTTTGTTCATGACGTCATTTTTTATTCCTTCACCCGCTTTTTAAGCAGCTGCATGAAAGGAAACCAAGGACAGAAGACAAAAAGATGACTGAAGAACAGAGGTATCAAATTTACAGTGAAAAATTGGTAGCTAATAAGTGGTATCCTTGAACATTTTATGACCGAGAGATTTACTCTGGAGATGAAAGGAAATATGTCCTTTCTGCTAAGTTTTAAACTTTATTACTTCTTTTCTTTCTGCCTTTCTTTCTTCGCCTCTTATCTTCCTTCTGCTTCGTCATGCCATCCGTGTGTCCACTAGTTTCTGATTCCGTGCTACCTAAAATGTGCGTATGATCTTCAAAAGTTTACAAAATATTTACTTTTACCAGTTATGGACTGACAGACAAATTTGTAGGCTCTTTGGATGTACAAATTCAAAATCGACACTAAAAATTATTCACCTGACCAGTAGGACGATTCGTATTCATATTCACTATCTTCGCTGGACGTAGATCCAGATCTCGATTTCCCCTGCCGCCTTTTTCTGTCTCTTCTTTTCCCACTTTCTCCTAATCCATCACTCTGTTCGTTGCCACCCCTCTGCTTTCTGTGTCGTTTCTTTCTCTTTCCACTTCTACTTTTGTAGCGTCGACCCCTTTTCTTTGTAACTTCTACTCTCTTCAATTCTCCTAAGACCAGGTAGTGAAATAAGCATTAGCCGTAGAAAACTGGCTCATGTAGCCAAGTTACCTGACCAAAAGCAGGAATTTAACCAATACACTGGCTCCATATGAGTCACCATAAATGCTAAAAACGTTACCTGTGAACTCGTCCATTATTTCTATATAACTCTCTTCTTCCCAACTTTCAATTGAGCTGCCTGAGCCTGATGTGTATGATCCAGAACTTGAGTTGAGGGCCGCCTCAGATCTTTTACTCCTGAAAGTAGTAAAATTTAAAAAAATTGAGTTTCATCTCACCTCACTTCTCAACTCAATCGCGCATTGTCCATATTTTTGCGACGATCCATTACAAAAAATCTGGGCAATTAATTCAATTAAAGCTCTATTCAACAGTTGAATGAGGAATGTGATCACCTTCCGTAACTACTGTCCAAGAAAATTGGTGAATCCAGACCCTTGCTGTGGTGCAATGCACGCCCTTCACCAGATTTCTTACGTTTACGTTTCACATGAGCTTTTCTCAGTTTTTGTTTTGCCTTCATCTGTTGGAACCATTCATTGGCCCTTTCTTGTGCAGTTTTTCCTTTACTTGCGTCACCGGAGAAGGAAAACACCTCACCGGTGAGTTTCATTCCGTCAGAACCTGACAGGGCTGGGAAAATGAATTACAACTGGATTACGAAAGAGTATTGCCAGGACGTTCATTACTTCTCTATCGCTTCAAAAACTAAACACCACCACAAATATGAATGCAGTTTGTATCATTAAACGAAATATTCACAGTAAATTATTTGAAACGCAAATATCCGTGAAATTCCAGCAATATTCACCGACTTACCAGAGGAACCTTCTAACGTTTGGCCAGTTCTTTTTTCCAAATTCTCTTGTTGCTTGATAGCTTCAGAAAGTCTGATTCTTCTCAACTTTCCCTGCCCTTCTCTATCAGGGGGAACCCCAGAATGATGTTCTGTGGTCATTTCAGTGTCCTCAGTGTCATCCACTACGTAAACTTTTGTGCCACTGTCAGTTTTATGCCAGAAAATTCCAGCTTCATCACCTATCTCTGATTCCGAACTGCAAGCAATTTGCCATAACCACTCAAGTGTCCACTTTCCACCTTCACCCAAACATATTTTTCCAAGCTTACATTTATATTTCATGACAAAACACAGGGAAATTACCTGGCATCTTTGGCACTCGAAACATTACGGCCAGCAAATCCCTCATTGTCACGAGAAACATCTTTATCTTCAGAATACTCTTTGTTTCTTGAAATATCTCTGTCTCTAGAATCCTTCTGATTTCTTTGTTTCTGTTGTTTCTTCTTCTTTCTTACATTTGCCAACTTCACGAACATCCTCATGTTACCCAGAAGTTTCTCCTCCTCTTCCTGCTCTTCTGACTGAACTTTTTCCTCAAATAATTTCTGAAAAATGGGAAATCTATAAAAATAAAAAATCCTCTCAGAGTCATTCTTTAAGTCATGAAATGAAATGCTAGAGTTAATTTAATGATACTAAAAGTTTCTTCACGACCAAGGAGCAGATACCACACCTGTGCTGCCAACATTGTTTTGAAAAGCTGAAGGCCATAGTGGTGTAATTACCCTCAATAACAATTACTTCCTACCTCAAAGAAAACAGCAGCTTCTTTTGTAATTGGCACCTCGATGTCGTTGGGGTTTGCACACTGCAGGGAAACATTGCCATATTTTTCCCATTGACTTTTGCACCTCTCACAGTGGAACATGGGTAGTTTCTTGATCCCAGGTTTATAATCTATCTTGGGTACTTTTGTAATCTAATAAATAACATATTTTACAGTTTGAAGTGTTAGAAATATGATTTTTCAAACATAATGTTTGCAACAGCCTTTTCGTACTGAATGACTTTGATTCTGGTTATGATGAAAATCAGAATCTGACTCAGTGTGGTGTAAACACTTCAGTACAGTTTTCTGCCACCTAATTGGAATCAAAGTCAGAATCAAAGTGTGAATCATCTGAAAAAGTCGTTTTGAGATACAAACAAACTTTTCTTTTGTTTGTCACAACGTGTTAAATTTGAATCAAATAGACTGAAAAGAAAGTGGTGCAAGTAGACGGGGCTTAGTCTTGCGTTAAAATATTCCTTACCCGAATTGGAAGTCCCAGTTTAATACAACCCAAAACGTTCTGTACCACTTCTTCAATTTCGTTTAGCATGTCCAACTCTTCTCTAAGTTTTCGGATAAATTCATCTTCTTCCTCTTCTCCGTCATTTTGGGATGTTGCCCTGCTTTCTGCCACCTGCAAAAAGGAATAGGATCTCTAGGTGATCCATACACCATGAACAAAATCAAATAGTAATGTTGAATCTAGAACCAATTTTTATTTCATTTTTCACTTTTAATTCTCGACAAGGAAATGTATTTGTGAGTTGTCGATCTTTGTCTTATGGATTGTTCTTCGACAGTTATCAAATGTAGGTCATGACTGAAGACAAATGGTCACCAATCATGCATGACTCGTAAAGCGGTAAAGCTCTGACACTCGTACGTACCGGTGGCAGAAACTGTAAAACTGTGCAGATGGAATTTTGAAGATTTTCTCAAAAATGTTTCAAAATAAAAAGGAAAACATTCAGTTAGATAAGCCTGAAGGTCTACCATCCACACCTGGTGAACATGCTACTTGCTGTATTGAATTATTCTATACCTAACATCGATGAAGCATGTGCGTAAGAAAAATTTAGTCATTTAAGGAAAGGGCGAACCTTGTTTTTGTCAGCTGTTTTGGCTCCAGATTGAGCGAGATGTTCGGATCCTATCTGCAGATCCATCTGCTCCGTCATCGGAGGCTTCTTCGCGCCGCGCTTCCATCCCGCTGTCAGCTCGGGTAGTAAAACCTGCCGCTTTGTGAAGAAAAATCAAATGCAAGGTAGGTGAATTAAGAGGCTATATGTTACATACATATATTTATTTAAATTTTCGAAACATAGCGAAGCAAAGTCCTGCCCACTGTCATCGAAGGTTATGTAATTTTGAGCAGATTTTACTTTTACTTCCAACATCTCAATGATTCTGTACCACTCAATTTTTGTTGAGTGAACATAAATGCCTTTGGTTGGATCTTTTTAGTGAGTCAAGAATTGACAGAAGTGTTGACGCACGATTGTTTGAAATCTAATCGTTAAATTGATATAAATTGTCTCATATATTTGGCTTAAATTTCACACAATTTTACAAGACAATGCCAGTCAGTTTGAATTTAGTAACAGTTAAAGACCGATGTTTTTTTTTGTGCAATAAATTCCTCTGGTGCTACACCTGCTGGCTTCTTTGCAATCCACATTGCAATGTGTCTTTCAGAATACCAGCAACTGTGCCACTGCCACGTGAGTTAAAAATAAAAACTTGAAACTATCTATATTTGTATGAATACCGTTTCCTCCTTTTCCCTTTTGACTGGATAATCGTGTTTTTCTGCGGTGGCAAGAGATGGAAGGTTAACGCCCTTGCTTTGCAAAGTGACACTGTAAAAAAGAACCCCAAAATCATTGTGGCATTGCAAAAATGAAAAACCAAGGAAATGTAAACAATTTCATCCAATGGAATAAAATTTAAATCTAATATAATGTGGCCTAGTCTTGGCCCTCCAAGAAATGCATCTGGTTATGACATCAATCACTTATATACAATTCGGAGTAAGTATTAAGTATTAAATCAACATTGGAGACTGTGGAAGGAAGTTTTTCGGGGAATAATGGCTTGTTAGCACTACATGGGAATGGAACCAGGACAGGTACATGGAATGGTACCAACAGCAATGGGTCCTAATACATGTTTTTGTGCAGTCAATTCCAAATACAGTGACTGTTTCCGAAAAGACAAACACGTTTTATAAGAAGATACTAATTTGTTCAGGCGGGTCCAAGACAGAGAAAGGAACCAGGATCCATTGTTTCCTATTGCGCTGGTCCCATTCCCTGTACCTGTCCCGGCCCCGTTCCGGTGTTGTGTGAATAAGCCATTAGGGAAAGGGGAATATTGGACTTACCCAGTCAGGTCCTCGCTGGGTTCAGTGATTGCTTTATACTGAAATCGAATAACGGAGAAATTGAGCCAATTGAAGGAAATATGAATTTTGTATCTTTAACACTTTAAAGTAAAATGATATCAATATCTAATTGAAATGTTTACACACTTTGTCCTTGTATACTGTGGGTCTAGTTCCCTTCCTTGCCTACAAATAAAATCAACTCTGGTTTCTTTTCGTTTTTGTAATAAATGAAAAAAGTATTTGGGCCTAATTTTATTTTATTTTCCTGTTAAACGAAAAGACTGAAGAAATTCTTTCACTGAATTTGTATGAATACCTGAAGCTGATTGGGGCGCTGTTTTGGATTCCTGTCCTGGACGGGTCCTGTAACTTTCATTGATTCGCTTTTCATATCTCTGGCTTAGATCTAATTGAATTTTAAGTTGACTTGAGAACAATGTCATCCAATTTTCTCGAAAGAAACAATTTAATGCTTCTTGGAAGAATGACGTCACTAAGTAAATGGCGGGAATAATCAGCTGCTAGTTTAACGACGTTCCGTCTCAATTTATTACGTTGTGTCACCGCGCCTGGAAGCGCCTCTTGTCCATTTGTTGGCGGCTCGTTGGAGTCACCTTAGTGGTTGGTTTGGTCGTTTTCGGCCCCGTGGTAGGGACCTACAAATGCTTTTTGTTGTTCTATGAATGTACATGGGGTGGCGGTTCTATTTGCAGGTGGCGGGGACATCTAACCACTAAATGTTGTAATCAAACTTTTGTCTTTGCTGGTGGTGGGGACCCAAAAAACTAGTCCACAAGTACCTTTGCTCCCTTTACTTCCCCTTGCTCCCCTTCACTCCTTTGCCCCCAGGAATATTATAAATAGTGATGCACTGTGAAAAACATCAAAGGGAGCAAAGGGGGTGAAGAGAGCAAATGGGGGCAAAGGGAGTGAAGGGGGCAAAGGGAGCAAAGCAAGCAAAGGGGATGAAGGGAGCAAAGGAGGCAAAAGGAGCAAAGGGAGTGAAGGGGCAAAGGAAGCAAAGAGGGTGAAGGGAGCAAAGGGGGTGAAAGGAACAAAGAGAGTGAAGTGACCAAAGGGGGCATAAGGAGCAAAGGAAGCAAAACCATAACATTGATTTTCATGACCTTAATGATCACACAACACATAGTATGGTGTGGATAGTATGATGTGGTGTCGACACTTATTTTGTTGGAAAATGCACAGGTTTTAAACTCAATTTTTTTGCAGGTGTTAACCATTTTGGTAAACTTACAGTCTCAGCTGAAAGGAATGGCTGACACTGCTAGAAGTCTATCCCTATGGAACAAGTCACCTAGTGAAACTTCCACCCCCTTTGCTCCCCTTTGCCCCTTCACCCCCTTGCTCCCTTCACCCTCTTTACCACCAGGAATATCATAAATAGTGATGCACTGTGAAAAACATCAAAGGGGGCCAATGGGACAAAGGCAACAAAGCAACCAAAGGCTATCATCATTTTGCATAATACTTGACATATGGAGCCATATACAGTATACAGGGCCATACAGAGCCGTATACATAATGCTGCCATATATGCTGCCATATACACCGCTGTATATATGGCGCCATATGGAGCAAAGGGGAGCGAACTAGCCACCTCATGAAACTTTCACTGCCTGATATATGTCTCAAGTACAATTCAAAACATAACGGGAGGAAGAAAGAAACAAAAATAAAGAACATAAGAGTAAATCACAACATTTGTAAGAATATTATTATATTTCGTTTTGTGCTCTACCATTGACCACATAAATATTGCATTATTAATAAGCAAATTCTCCATAGGAGAAATATGGCGTAGTAATATGGCCTTATGACATCATTACATGACATTATGACGCTGTATTTGTGTGAAGAAACGGGCATTATTTCATCAAGAGGATCACTTAATCTCTCGATTCGAGAGACAGATATTTTTTGTACAATGTTCAACAAATAACCTTATCAAATCTGAGCTACAGGGAGAATTATATGTAAAGTATAACTTTCCAAATATATTCAACAAAGGAGATAATGTACACTGACTTTCAATTGTAGGACAGACTGAACTTCATCTGGGGAGGGATGGTCCTAAAGTTGAACATTAAATAACACATGTAAAACAGTCTAACTGAATCCGAGATAATTATAATCAACCATAACGAGTACGAAACCCATCACGCAAATAAAGTCCGCCAAAAGGCCATTTGCAAATTGAAACCACAGTGCACTAAATCTTCAAGTGTAACGCATCACATTTTTACTTCACATCACAACATTGTCCATTCACTCATTGTGCCAACGGATGCTGGTGTAGTCATGGAAATTATCGGCTAAAATTTTCACTGTTATGTTGTGATTCGCTGGTCCGAAAGCCTGAAATGAAAGGAACAAGGAAGATTATTCTTTTGTGAGGCAAATTCACTATTCCCGTGCGGTAATTTAAGATACTTGTATTTTCTTGTTTTTCACAGTAGTGCAAGACTCTTAGGTTCCGCTTACGCTGAGCTCTAGCGATAGCGATAGCGTCAACATTTGCGGACATCGCTAAGAATGAGTATCCTATGTCCACCGAGAAGTTTTTGCATCACTAGCGCTATTGCTAAGAGCTCAGTGTAAACGGAACCTTACTCTTTGAAATCATTTTCTTGTGTTTTGTTCGATGCAACTGAAATTTCGAACCTGTGATCGTCCGTAAACCTCGAGTATTTTGTGTGTAGGATCGTGGGAGATGATCCCTCCGCCGACACATTCACAAACAATCCCATACTGCTCCAACGTAGCATCAACTTCATCGTAAATGTCGGCTAAAATCAAAACCAGAAACATCTCTATTTGCATCTCGTCGAAATACCGCACTGCAGTGATTCTCAATGTTGTGCTGAATTTTAATCACCAAACTCTCAAGGCTTTGCTTCTTCGGTCTTCTGTCGTCTTTGTAACAAATTGGGGCAGAACATTCGATTTTACCTGTCGATAAATTCAATGACTTTAACAAATTCATTTGGACACTTGTAGGGCAATTACTCCAAATAGTACAGATATGATAGTCCTATCAATTGAGACTTCGCAATTTATCAATAGATTCTCTGTGTCCCAAGGATTGTTGTGGTTTTTGTGATTAGACCTTTAGCTGCCTGTGGGGCGAATTGGTCTGCGTAACTGATAGAAAAACCTGTAATACCTGTCTTACATTATTTTTACACGTGCTATAATTTACCTCATATCTTTGTAAATAAGATTCCATAAATTCTACGGAACATGGGAAAGTGTTCCGAACACAAAAACTTAATACCCTGTCCTTTCTTCATTCAGAATCAGTTGTAAATGAACTGTAAATGAACTTGTTTTATCAAATATGTTCAATTAAAATTACGACAAAAATTGTGATGACATTATGGTTTATTAATTACTAACCTTTCATCAGAGGTTTCAAAATAAATGACTCCTCATAAAACTTTGTTTTATTCATTTTCTTTTGTAAAAATTGACAGTGACTATTTAAAAGTGAGTTTGATATTGAGTTGTGGGGAAACACAAGGTGGAAGAATCCAAGGTGGCAGGATTTAAAATGGCTACCATCAGCAACGTTTGAGTCTGATGATAGAATCCAATTTTCTTGAGCAATAGAATGGTGTCCTATTTCCATGTTTCTTTTCCATATTGCTTCCAATAACAAAATTTGCCACAGCAATAACTCCACAAGGGAATTTATTTGTGGGGGTTACACACTAAGAGATTATATCAAAGCAGTTTCAAATATAACTTTGAATTGACAGTCAATTTCCTGATACGATATTGATTTACGAGCTCTAAAGTCTCGGAAGGTGGTAGTGTACCAATTAGGTCCGCTTGGACCTAATTGGTAAAAAATTGGCTTTTGTGAAAAAAGCTATTTTTGTCAGGTATTATATTCTAAGTCTTCTGTTGTTCCTTTACAAAAAGTGACACACTTTGCCTATTTCTAGATGTAGAAACCAAATACTTCCCAGGGAAAGAAATACATAAGAATTTCACCTTTATCGCCATCCTTTTGTTATAATTGTAAATATCGACTTGTTATGTTGACATTTTACAGTCAATATTCACAGCAGGAACAATGTATTTGTGTACTGTGCAGCTACTCGCTTTGGTACATGAAGAGTTGTACTGGGTACTTTTACCAAGGACCGTCTCCTACTATTACACCGTAAATTTCTTCGGGTTTGGCATAGTTCACTTCGTCTAAGTGGGTCAACGCGGCAGATCCGTCTGGTGTCTGTTGTCGTTGTCGTCATTGTCATATTTGGGTTACTCTCCTGATTACGAACCCCACTACAGCTCTGCTAGCGCGGACCATATGTTGGCCAGGCAATCTGTGGACAGCATAAAAATCAAGAATAAGGTCAGCACAACCCCTACCCCACCAACCTGAAAGTATGGGATTTTGGGATTTAGGCAGTTTTGGACTCAGAAACAAAAGTTATAAGCCTCCTCCCCCCCCCTCCCCCCAGATGGGACTTCGTGATTTAGGAAAATTTAGACTCAGAAACAAAAGCTGGAAACACCCCCTCGCCTAAAAATATGCTTATGAAGGGATTGTTTTGATCTTGTGATTGGTAAAGTGTGAGGACCATTTTGAGCCTCAGTGTGAGGGCTCTTCGTTACAATTTTATGATAAGAGATTTCAGATTTGATGAAGAATTCTACCTAGATCTAACGCAAATAGACATTAAATAACACGTAATTGCATGTAATAATGTTAAGAGCAGATACCTCTGCTGTTTTTATTTAAATGCATATAACTTCTCAGAAATTAAAGATAGTAATTTAAACTGACTACACTTAAGGTTTTTGTACACCATGCACCCCTTGGTTTTTTTAAAGTTTTAAGTACGTTTTTATTTTCTCAAAAGATAATCCTCGTGGTGCCTGTCACGAGGTTGTCATGGTTGTTGTACTGGCACAGAAAACTTATTACAAGACTTCTTAAGGAAATAGATACACAGATAGAGTATTTATTACAGGGCTCCATTTTGAATCATGTCTCCCTGTTTTACTGTTCTTTTTTTGCATTGTACAATTCAACACCATAGAAAGCATAGATTTCATACAGCGTATTTTTTACCGTAATAGGTTTCTCTGTACATTTTTGTGTGAAAATAAATTGTTTCGTAATCAAAGTCATCACATTTAAAATGTGATTCGCTTTTGGATGTACAAGATTATTCATTATGTTAGCTGAACTTGGTTTCTCAAGATTAACTACATTTTTTTCAAGGCCATTTTCAATTTTGACATAACACATTGTAGGTGGCTCGTTGCAGTCACCTTATTGGTGGATTTGGTCTTTTTGACGCAAAAGTTTTGGCCCATGGTGGGGACCTACAGATGCCATTTGGGGTGGTTCTACTTGCAGGTGGTAGGGGAAACCTTGCCACTATATGTTGTAATTGATTCTTTTGCACTCACAGGTAGTGGGGACCCAAAAACCTGGTTCAGAGAGTCCTGGCACCCCACACACCCCTTGCATCTCCTAGCACCCCTTGCATCCCTCACACCCTTGCACCCCTTACACCTAAGAAGAGTATAAATGTCCATGCAGTGTAAAAAACACATCATTTGTATTTTGGCCTTCAGATAGGTAACTTCTATACAGTAATGTTTCAAATGGTACAAGGGGTATGAGGGGTATGAGAGAGCAATGGTGCAAGGGCACAGGGGTACAAGGCGACAAGGGTGCAAGACCTTCCAAAGCCCAAGGCCTTCTGAGGCCTGAGGCATCTATCTATTATACTAATACTTCATTTGCATTTTCCTTCAGTAAAAGAAATCCAGTAAATGCAGACTAGAACTACGTCTAAATTACTAAATACTGGAAGGACCGTTGAATTAATGATTTAGATCTAGAATGATTTTGCATGAAAGCCCAGTAAATAACCTCCGAATGAGATTTATTTCCTGCCACGTAACAGTGACCACAATTCACAAGTTTCATCATCTTGTTCTTTTGGAGAATTAAAGTTCTTTTCCAAAATATATCTCAGGAGTAAATTTCTCTTGCATCCTACAGAAAAATTTTATTCAAGCATAATGTGATGTTCATTTTCATGCCAATTTACTGTAAATCTGTAATTACTAAAATGTAATTTAGTTTCCTTGATACCACTTAACCAGTTTCAGGTGTAAATAGATAAACTAAACGTATCCAGAAACAGGGCTGATAACTTCCCCAAAATTACGGACAAGGCTGTCATTTGAAATTGACTAAGATTTTACTGACTTTTACTTTTGATAGAAAGATGTTAGAAAATAAGAAATTGAATATATCTACAGTTAATAATATGATTAACATGCAAACATGCTTTTCAATGGGAAAATATAGTCTCTGTGTGGGTGACATTTCGAAGCATCAAATTTTCTCAATAGAACACTGTTGTTTCTGGAAGAAGAAGAGTTTGCTGTTGTTGCGATGTACCATGGGAAGGCTCTTTTTATTTATTTTTCATACACTTGTTGTCCCTTTTAATGCAGTGGCATTAAAGACTAATTGATGAATTTAAATTCATACAGAAACAGAAAATGGCAGTCGAGTTTTTCTCAATTTGGGAAAAGCGAAAGAAATGACAATTTGTCAGTAATTCCTAGAGAACGTCCGATTGCAAGTTTGTATCTGGATAATTGCACTGAGGTTTGATCTATTCATACCGTTTTAATTTTGTTGCTTTGTGTGTCTAAATTCTAAACGCACATTTTGTTGCGGGAGGGTCCAGTAGCATGGTGACAGTTCCATGCATCATGGGATGGGGACCCCCCCTGCCCTCTGTGGACAGACAAATACGAATAAAAACATTACATCATGTTTGTGCTGAAATGTAGGGTTTGTGGTTTAGGGTCTATTTCACAAACCAAGGATTATGTTTGATGTCCAACTTGATTTATTCTTTATCCTCTAAACATGATTTGATATCCAGGAAATACCTATTAGCTAGCATTAGGCCCCTCATACTGTTTTGCACTCTATTTTACACTTTATGTAATTAATTTAAGATGACAACTTTACCTTTAACTCACACTGGAATGCACTTTCTACACCACAATACTCAGATCGAAACCGAGGAATATTTAGCCATCTATGTTTTCTGGATATGAATAATTGTGCTCAACTTACAGTGAAAGTTTCCCTGAGAAGTTCCTCGGACAATGTACTTCCCTTCACTGGGACATTCTTTGTCAAATATCCTGCACAATATGTAGCAAAATGTTCCAGCAGTGTCGATTAAGACATCGTAAACGGCATCGAGTTTGTCATTCGTCGAAACTTTCACCGGCATTTTAGGTTTGAAGTCCAGAAAGCAGAGGCCAGTAGTGTTGCTTTGTAACTACGAAATATATTTTGGACTGATGTGCAGTTTCAGTTGACGTATAAAACCCGACTTAGTTTCCTCCTGGAAGGATTTCTGAACTATTGCGCCTAAGAACACAGGTATATTACTATCTTGTATCAAAGTAGGTAACACAGATTGTGGTTTTTTTGTGATGCAAATTGGCGGACTCAGTGGCTGAGCTCAGAAATCTGACTTCGCTTACCTTGTGCCAAATCTTCGTACTTATCCCTCAGCCAGCTGAGTACTTCAGCGTCTGAGCTCAACTGAAGCTGGATTGATAGGAAGGAAAACCCTCAACTGTATTCACAATGGGGTAATACACAAAAGCGAGGGATTCTCTCGATAAGCCTGGAGATGTGGTCTAAATTTAGCTATCAGCTTGCAACTCAACTTACAACCCGAACAAAATAGATTCTATATTGGGATATTCTATATACAAACTCTTGAGATGAACTTGCACTTTGCAAAGTTTTACATAAAAAACATAATTTTTAAAGTAAAGTAAAGCCTTGAACTCTATTGAGAGCACAATTGTGCGACAGTATTCAATACAGAAATATCTTCGGAGTCAATAATTCAGTCCTTTCCCAGACCATGTTCAATTTCAACATCAGTGTATCAGTGGATAACCTCATTACCTTTGCCAGTCAAGTCCACAATTCCTTCATTTCCTCCACTAGTTCTGATTGCAATGAAAAATAACCCCAATTTTACAGTTTTTTCATATCATTTTCCAAAGTGTTACAATTTACAATTTTAATGTCCTGTTCACTACATCATTATTGTCTGAAATCTTATGCAGAAATAAGTCATCAGTTTCATTTGGAATGCAACCTGTGTCCTTGTAATATCTTGTTTGTAGTTGTCTATTATTTCTGTTCAAGAAAAGATGCCAAAGATTGAAAACTGGATTTGGTAGTGCACACCAAATGACACTTGGTTTACCTAACAGCGATGTCTTCAGTCTGGGTCTCAGACGGCAAATAAATGTACCTTCTACTTTCAACATTTCATTATGTTTGGCAAAAGACTGTAAATTTGACATTTACTAAACTAATAGTATTAAAAGTTGGACCTCACAAATACTTTTTAAGAAAATCAGCTTTGTTAAAAAAGACACTAATGGAATTAACGTTTTTTTTGTGGATAAGTGTACAAGGTCAGATATTTATAGCTTTCAGCAAATAAAGTTTAGGATAAGGACCGTTCCCAAAGTTATTTTCGTCACCAAATTTTAGGTTCATCAGCTTTTTTTGCGGTTGAAACGTGGTGTTTTGAATGACAGTGCACTTATGACACTTGGTCGTTTGTTGAATTTCATCTCTTCACTATTTACGTTTAAAGTGTCACACCTTTATTCCAGGTTTTTAATCCGCACACTTTGTATATTTGATGAAATGTCAGACGTAATAATGCAAAAAATTATTAAAAGTCCTAGGGTGTCAGTTAGAATTTGCATAACCCTTTTGTTTGGATGTAGATGATGCCTTCATGCGAAAATCAGATCCCATAATCTTAATAATATTACGTATTGTCTGCATGGGTCAAACTAACTGGTGACGTTGCAATTTTGTACGATGTTTACAAAATGTTCAATATTTGGTTATGAAAAATTCTTTGTTATTCAATTTTCTCTTTCTGACAAATTTTAATCTAAATGCAGAGTAGTAAAAAGGGAGTAGAATAACCTAAGCATTAGGAGAAAAGTGTGCATTGGCCACCAACCAATTAGTGGACTGCCGCGCTACAATCCTATTCACTATTAGTCTAAAGAAAAGTGTGCATTGGCCACCTATTCACTATTAGTCTAAACTATGCAAAGGTATGAAACAGGGGATTCAATTGGCCTGTATCCGGTGTCGGAATGCACAAGAAATCTTCTAATGAGAATGCTAGTTTTAGTTGATGTGTCTGTCTTACGGTCGGATTTTGGGTATTTTCAATGGTTGAACACCCAGAAATTCTCATATTTTGTCCAACTTAATCTGCCAAATCTGGCCCTTATCCAGTTTCCCTTTACTGTTTGTTTTGGAAAAAAAATACAACTGCAGGGTGATACAACTAAATTGTTTCTAAACCTCAACATTTTTCCCACAAGGCACAGGAGAGTTATATTTTATGTCCGAAAAGAGTGGTTGCGTTCGCAACTGCCAAGTATGTTGGAAAAAGTCAAATGTAGCTTGGATGTCCCTAATATAAAATATAAATGTGCATTATTATTTTTGAGATAAATGTATTGGTTGATTATTTATGATTGAAAATAGAATTTCCCATAGACTATTATTGTAAATGGCATGTCAGAACTTTGTGATCTCCTCGAAAAGGCAGAAATTACTGATGTTCCTTCAGGGTGTGTTTGGTGTCTCGGCCAGTTTGTGAGTTTTTGACAATCAAAAGGACTGAATGCATATTCACGCTAAAGAAGGGACCAATCATTCCAATCACCATCTTAGTATTTCATACATCTCACCACATTTTGCTTGGATGGGCATGGACATGGGAAGTTTAGTATATATAAACCTCATAAAAACTCATTAGGCCCCCCCCCCCCGGCTCCACAAAAAGGACAACAGCCGCGTAGGCGACTCTTGCGAGCCACCAAAAATCATTGTAAAAGAAAATCCAATGTTAAAAGCCTAGATTCTAGACCACGATCCCACACTCCGAACACTTAATCAGGGAACACTTTAAAATACAAATACTGATGAACTTTAATTTTGCATGTCCTAAACTTTAATTGACGTAAGAGAACTTAGTTTTCTGTCAACAACTCAAAGAAACTGATGCCTATATAAAGTGAGATCCTCTGGAAGAACTCCACAACACACCTCCAGAGGCCACTGGAAAGAAACACCTCAAGAACACTGAACAGCTTCTCAACTTTTCAATAAGAAGTATTACCAACAAACAACAATTACCATGAGAGGCTGGTAAGTGTCTTTGTTTTTGTCTTTTGAACCAAGCAGGTCTGGCAAAGCCAACTCGACTACAAAGGTTATTATCAATCATTTGTGGCCGAGTATTCATGCACTCGAGTTTTTCATGAAAGGATTGAATTTATGATCCTTTCATGAAAAACTCGAGTGCATGAATACTTGGCCACAAATGCAGTTTAATGAACTTTTTGAGTGTTTAGGTAATATACTATTTTATTTTTACTAATTTAACTTCAAAATTATATTTATTTTACTTTTATTTTTACTATAAGTCTCTGATTCAAGAACGTTTAAGGTGAAATCTTGTGTGCTATTTAGTTGCTAGCTTTGTATCACTTTCTTAGAATGTAGTTTTGACAACTCTAAATGTGTTTTTACAAATAGTGAAACTACCAAGTAAAACATAAATAATTATTACAGAGTAGAATAAATATAATTTTGAAGTTAAATAATCTTAGTGATGAAGCAAAACCTTGTCTTCATAGTTGACAAATACATGTTGTAAAGTTTTCATACCATTCAATTAGTGCAGACCAATTTCAGTATATATATAGAAACGTACAAAATTAGATTTAAATTTTAACTGAAGTAAAATTTCTATAAATATAGATTGCAGTGGACACAAAAGATTGAAAAAGACTCTTTTGGATTGCATTTACATACATCAATGCGCCTTGTGGTTAAAAACTCCACTTGCAAACAATACCAAGGAAAGTTCAACTTAATATTCGTGCAAATTTAGGCCATTTTCTCATCTAAAGAACGAGACAAAATATTTTACAACTTTCTCCCATGTTGCTCAAATACAAGACAATTGGAAGATCATATTTTGTGTGAAAACTCGCTCCTAGGATGATGTAAAATACAATAATCTTAGACTATTTTGGTAGATTGCCTGTTGTCGTTAAACATTTTCAAATATGTTATCATCTCATCCATATATTCATTGCAGATACAGCAAATTTGGACTTTAACGCTTGAAATTCTAGCACTTTTTACATGCTAATATTTGGAAATGTCCCAAGATCTTAATTAAGTTCACATAGTTATTGTGTAGGAAATAAAATCAATGGTCTTCAAACTGGTGTGAGATCAATTCTAAAAAGATAACTTATTTGTAATTTGCTTTCATATGTCAAACATTAAACAATTAAAATTTTCAACGGAACTGGGATCACCAAACTGATCCAGATTATTATTTGCCATCGTTTTGTAAGAAAATATGTTAGTTTTAGTAAGATTGGAACAATAGAAAATTGTCATAGACACCTTTGTATAACCTCAGTGGAATTCACTGATATCTCTGTAGAAAAGTACATAAAGTACATAATTTCCTGAACTTCCAAAACGGAAAAGAACCAAACTTTGCAGTGGCGGATCCAGGATTTCCTGGACGGGGGGGGGGGGTAAGGGTACCACCCTGCAGGGGGGGGGGGGGGCTCTC
>JBCAUG010210511.1:0-19187 GCA_038406175.1 Haplosyllis leylae | reverse complement strand
TTGAAAACTTTACACCGGGGGCCAAAAGTATTCGTGAATAACGCTATAACTTGATTATCAATTTAACACAATACGGAATTGCCCAAAATTCAAAGGTATAAAATCAATAGAAGTTACGGTGATAATGAGACGGGCAGTATAATTAAGACGTTGCTTTAAACACTTCAGTGAACTCATGAATTATCTGGTTGCAATGATTTGACCTCTTCATCAATTCTTGTTCATGAAATCATCCAATGCTAATTAATTGGCAAAGATAGGGTCAAAAGTAAGACAAATAACATAGCTTTACATTTGTAGAAGTGCACATCTCTATTCTCATAAACAAACATTTTGTTGTGTAAGGATTTTCATCAGACAAATTTATATTCTTAACAGCATCTCTATGCTGATTTCCAAAGCGGAGCAACAAAAACATTTCTAGAATGAATGAACATAGGTCTCCTCTGGGCTGTGACAGAAGGAACAGAACGGCGAAACATGTTTGTACAGAGAAGCAAAATGGTTCAAACGGCATCCTCTGCCTTTGCAAATGAAAATCTAGTAACCCAGGAAGTAGCAGTTGAGAAACTTCTGCATACCATTCCATAGCATTGGAATCTGTGAGGCAGCCACCTTGTTTTGTAACCCACAAGAACAGGACCAATTGGAGGGGAGGGCTGGACCTTTTGTAATGTTTCAGCTAATTTCATTACTTTTAATTAGCCTTGGATGATTTCATGAACAAGAATTGTAAGCCGGGGTGGGGGGGGGGGGGGTACGCGACCGCACTAGTAATACTACTTTCGAAATACACTGTAATACTAAATATAGAATGAACTTCAGTTTGCTTCTGTAAAATGAAATCTATTGTCGGGACAACAAGACAACAGCTTGTAAATAGGGAAGAACCTTTTACAAATCAAACGCCTAAAGTTTATTGAAAACAATAACAATGTGAGTTAGTATATGATTTACGATTCTCATGTATCCCTACAAGGGCTTTTATTTTTTTCTTTTGATATCCATTAATATATTACCTACTTGGCATTTTGAACTATGTACAGAATCATATCTACTTTCCTAATCTGTAGTGTTAACCTTTTAGGCAGGACTACTACCAAGTTTTATGAGATAGAAAACTAATAATATTTACATCAAATGCCTTCCTATGAGCAGAGCCGAGGGGATTCATACATGTGAATTCATAATAGCTTCCAACCACAATCACTTACAAAACCTAGTTACAAAATGTAAATTATTTATTACATTTTCAATCACACTGATATGGTTTAACTATCGTAAACATAATGGGGTACAGAAATAGACTAATTAGTAGGAGTAAAACAATCAACATCTTATTTGGTATGAAATATCACATTCAGACCTCACTTTTAGAATGCAACTTTGAGCACTATTCAATATATGAAGCGCACTTGATGGATGGACTTATTATTTGCGCAGTACCAGTTTTGTACTGATATTTTACAATGGCATAAGGTGAAATAGAAGAATGGTTCCATGTCAGAATGAAAAAAAATTAGGTACATTTTGACAAAGAACCAGGATTATCACAATTCAAAATTCATTTCATAATACGAGATGAAGTTGAGCACGGTCAAGTAGCGGTGATAATTTATGATTGTGAAAATTAATGTGATAATTAATGTTTGTGAAAATGACTGAGGATACTTAATTATTATTTATTATATTGGTTCCACTTTAATGAGACTTGTTCTGCTTTCTTCTTGTTCTTGTATTTTTTGTAATTTTCTCATTCTTTCCTGAAAGGTAAATATGAGAAATTACATGACAACCAAGGAAGTATTTTGGCGTGCCTTTTATGTTTCTAGAATATTTATTCGACTTCTGTTGTCTGAAAATGATCTGTGGACAATATTACGCTGACTAAACGAGATTGATGGAAATGATACCTTGTGCTCTTTGTCTTTCTGGTTGTATGTCCACCTCTTCTTCAGAGCCTGGAGGGAAATTTGAGTTGACATTAGCTTTTGTTCAGAAAAAACTTTAAAGGACATCACATGCACACCAAACGAGAAAGAATAAAATGGCTCTTACCACAAAATATATGTAGAGGAAGAAGCACATGTGAAACATGAAATATATGGATCCCATGATAACCAGAGCACATCTGTCAGCGGTGAGGGCCAGATAGTGATCGTAAGCTAACAGAGGTACAACACTGTGCCAGACGCACACTGAACATAATATTCCCATTGATGTCAGTATGTATTTGTCCTAGAATAGATTGTTTACTTCAGATTTGAAGAAATTAATGATTCCAAAAGTGAACGCAACTTGTCTCTGCACATTTTTGCAATGCGCGTTAGCAGTGTACTGATGAAATTAGGAAGAAATTTTTCAACAGAGCTAGTCCTTGCAAATATCTTTGGTATATTTGTTAGTTTTAGGTTTTTAAATCCGACTGATTGTTAAGGATGCTGACTGTTGTCACAGCATTTGAAATTAAATTTTAGTTACAGAACATTTCTTCAAAATATTTGTGAAGATCGCCAATTCCATCAAATGTAACGTAGCCAACCACACAACAAGACCAAACTTAGTTAAGGACATAGTTAGAATGATGTTCTCTGATGGTACAGATCATTTAATTCTAAGTTGAATACGTTTTTAGTTTAAATCCATCTTGCTTGAAACAGGAAAAAGGGAAAGAGAAAGTCTTACTTGGGGACCTGGAAATAAGGGTAACACGCCAAGTCCACTACAGCCTTTTCCAAACGTTGCACTGTGATTTTTATTGGCTTTGTAGATGAGTAGGACAATCAAATTAGTCCGATAACAAGGTTCTTGGGTGGTAACAAAGAATAGGAATGAGGAAAGAATGCAATTAACCTAAGATCAGACGAGAGAATGTTGAAGAGTTTCTGTTTTAGGTGACAAAAACAAAATAACATAGTATACTTAAAAAGGGAATTACTTACAAGATAGGTGAGATATGATATCCTTGGCAATGTTTGGCTGACAACAAATTTAAAGGTGATGGTTGTGAGAAGCAAGATGAATGAAAGTTGTAATCTGTTTTGCGGTTTAGTCAGGTCAACTGTAAATGTGGCAAAGGCTAGGCTACAGATGAATAACTGAAATAGAACATTGACTATTAAGAATTTACTTACTAGGTAGGTGAGATATGATATCCTTGGTAAATTTTGACTGACAACAAATTTAAAGGTGATGGTTGTCAGGAGCAAGATGAAAGAAAGTTGTAATCTGTTTTCTGGTTTGACCAGGTCAACTGTAAATGTGGCAAAGGCTAGACTACAGATGAATAACTGAAAAGATAGAAATATTACAAAAGATCATGGTGATCATTGCTTCGTTAATTTTGCCATACGTTTCAGGAGCCAGTGAGTAAACATAGTGTATGTTCTTGATTTTTCTCACTTAGCACAGTAGATTTTCTGATAAAACTAAATGTTGTAATGAATTGAACAACTTTTTATCACTCAGCTTCTTTCGTTGTGTAGCTAATAAGTACGTTGTACAAAGAATAAACAATACATTTCAATTTCGATTGAAACATAATATTTTGAACATGATGCTTATAGTGTCGGATAATTTTCTACACCGAAAATTATAGAGGATCAACACATCTAACAGTGAGTTGGAGTACGCAGACTTTCGTATTAAAGCTGCGCATATGAATCTAAATCAGTACGAGGGTAAAGCTGTCTGGGCCTTTGTAACAACCCCAGGCCACAAATAGACTGCCCAGGTATTTCCTTCTTCTTGTCCTCATAACATCGGGTAATCCTCAAACAGCCACTGACATATTACAGTTACTCATAATGCGTTTGTGTTAGCATAGGAAATGTTATTGTGCGTATGGAGCATCTGTCCACCTGAGAGTTCCTGAAATATTTGTTTAGCGAGTCGCTCAGCAGGCTCTCAGGCGATCCTTGAGAACACTAGTGGGGATATGCATGTGTCATGAAGGACCAAAACAACAGTTCGCTATCTATATTTTGTCAAAGATTTCGACATTTGAAATTGTTTTCTGGTGGCCTTGAACTGTAGTTCTTGGCTCGATACCCGATGTATTGAGCTTTGTGATGAAATTAGGTCAACCTGACTGCAAGGTGGATGATGTTCAAAAAGATTAACTTACACGATTGTTGGTATTTCCTGTTGATATATCTCTCACCACGCTACTTTATTACGAAGACTCTTGGGCAACAAACCTTTGTGCAGAAAAATCTATATCAAATGTACCTTCGGTTTCGTTTCCTGTCGTTTAGATACACCAGAGATCTATGTGTCAAATTAGATAAACATTACCATGACTAGGAATATGTTCCAGATGAAGAACCCAGGTCTACGGGAAGCTCGACACGACGTCGACAAGGCAGGATGTTTGTATTTGGAATTCTGATATATTCTTGTTGTGACTCGTTTCCACGTTTCCACGTGACTGTGTAACCTCCATTCCTGTTCGTCGACGAAGGACTGGACGTTGATGGAAGAGATTTCACTGTTATCTTCTTGGAGATCAAGTTCAGCTTCTGATCGCTCCGAAGTAATAGTCAATGTTAGGTCCTAAAACGTTACATGATAATGTTTAAACAACGTTTTCAATTAGTAAGCAATTCATCAGCGGGCAAAGACTGTAGAGTGATGCTTTTCAAACATTTGAAAATAACATGCAATGGACACACAGAACCTGGGATGATAATGCGTACTCCAACACAAAATTTGCAAAAAAGTGTTTACTTCTGGTAATGCACCCAATCATCATAAGATGTTCAAGAAAAACTTTGCCATTATTGTTCGCAAATATCAGAGATATACATTCTTCAATTTCGTAAAAGAAGGAAAACGAGATATCAATATCCAGTTAATGAGTAATTTTGTCTGGCTAGTTCTAAGAGTAAAATCTAATCACTTTAGTCTATTGGAATTACCTGAGTATCAAAGGGGAATTCGTCAAGCTCGAGGTTCTCCAGAAAACAACCTTTAATTCTTCTCCGTTCATAGACTGTGGCTTCTCCGTGATTGTTGAACATTAGAGTCTGCCAGATGGTTTCCTTGGGTTCGCCCAGATTGTTCTCAACGTAGATTCGTGGATTCCAGTAGTTATCCCAGTCTATGGTGTCTATATTCTGCAATATAAACGAACCAGATAGACCGACGTCTGTTTTCGTAACACATGTTCGTTTCTAATTAAGATTCTTTATTTGTCTGTCGGAATGAAACCAGTCACTTTGTGGCACAAAGATTATCTCCAGTATTTCTTTAATAGCGAACGATTACTGTGTGACGCAAACAACATATTCGTTCATCTGATCGAGAAAGTAATTTAAACTCGTAATGAAAACATACATGTATTGATTCTATAAGTTCCATGAGACATATGAAATTGAAAAACGCAAGGAATCGCAGCCAAACATTTGCTTTGATACAATAATTTAGAACATTGGCAAACTGATTTTTCCTTCCCCTTGTCTTACAGTTGTCTTCCAACTGTTTTATCCTCTTCCAATTTTAAAGAATCAAAAGCCACATTTTGCAAGCACTAACGTTAGACATAAATGCTAATTGCTAAGCACATGCGAGACTGTCAGTTAAGATGAAAATTTGTAGCAGCAACGATAAGCTCATTATCATTGTTTAAATGTTCATTTTGCGACAATTTGATTGAACAAAAAATTAAGCGCTTCCTTGGATTCCTGTCTACTTGCTGCTTATCAGAAAGCTTAAGAACAGGTGATCCACATAAAACCGAAGAGAACTGACAGTGTTACAACAGGGCTGAAGGTTCCACGAGGCAACCCCTATTCCGTAAATCTTACATTCTGTACTTAGATTGTAAGTATTTAGATTCATGCCTTAGCTTCTCGAAATTTCATAAAATTGCGATTAAGTGTTTTTGTACTGACCTTATGGTGCTGATTGGCCAAGTTTTCAAAGCTACCAGTTGTTGTTATCTATTTAAACAATGATACAAAGAAGGCGGCACAAATGTAACGAATGGCTTTGTAACAAAGAAGATCTTAAATAGTTTTATTCTGCGACTAAAAAAACCGAAATCACTAGTACACGCATTGTAATGAACTCGGGTTACATGTTATGCTGACGGTTTAGTTGTGAATTTTTTTAAAGGCGAACTAGAACCACTCCTACATCAATCTGGCAATGTGTTAATGGTCGAACAGTTGTAAGCTATGAGTTTGGAGACAATGCTTGAGTTTCTTTTGTTTTGTGTCTCGTGAGTGCCTTGGTGCTTCAGTGGCTGGGATTTAGAGTTGCGCACGGATAAGGTGCTTTCGTAACACACTGCCCGCGCACAACAAAGAGGGTGATAAAAAGCAAGTGCTCATTCGAAATGTTCAAATGAACAAAGCCATTAGAGAGATTAAATTTTAGGTCTTACCAAGTCAGTTTTTCCATCAAGTGCTGGCTCCCTCCACCTTGCTTGAATAAATGCATCAGCAGCAAAGTTTTCCTTCAATGTGTCTATCTCACCAAGTTTCAGGAAAACAACCCTTATATACACCTGGACCTGCAAATAAAAAGGTAACCATGTAGGCGACTTTCCTTTGAAAATGAGAGAAGGAAGCATTAGTTTGCTTTGAGACGCTGTTTCATGCAGCAGTTCACATCGTTGAACAAAAGCAACAACGTAAACGTAAACAGTTGTTTCCTAAACCAAGGAAAATATTCTGTTCACTTAGTTTAGATAGGTATGGTGAAAAGACATAGTAACTTCTATATGTAAAAGTTGAAAAATATGTGGCTTTTTTGTGCAAACTAATTCGAAACTAAACTTCCTGGCCAGGCCAATCCGGGTATTAGCGTATCCAGAAACACGGTTTGTCCGGGGAGGGGCAAAAACGTGAAATATGTATGGCCGAATTAGGCCTGTGTACAACTAGTAGCAACCAACGTTTTATTCCAGTGGGAAGGCTACGTTGGTAAAAGATTTGTGTACAAAATTTCCCGACGTTCACCAGGTACAAATTGATTTCCATAGCTTTCTTGCATTACTCAGTGAATTTTATCTGACTGTTTGTACAAATACCTGACAACATATTCCTGAGCAATGCCCCTGAAAACTACCGTAGAGTAAGTACAATCACTGATATGTATTACGTGGAACAATATTCATTTGAGTGTCTACTACAGTTATTTCATGGTACCTACTTGCTCATTTTTGACTTCACTAAGCTAGAAGAAAATATATGTTCCGTTTGTTTTGACTCCAAATTTTATTCACGAGGAAATAAAAAAGGAAATGTATCATTGAACTTGATTTAATGGAATAATATTAATTGTATTGTAAATGTGAGAAATAACTATGCATGTGGAATTTAGTAGCTAGAGGGGAACTAGGCTAAGAAACAAGACATTCATTTTACAAAATTATGAGATAAACGTTAGAGTCTGAGGAGTTTCATGGTTCTCTCCCGGGATAACTAAGAATATCCTAGATATTAGCACCAGTTATAAACGGTTTCAGATGGGTAAAGACCACTGTTGTGTTAGCGTGATATCCTGAACAGAAACAGGCTAAGGACTGACTTATATTAACACCTGTTTCACCAATCTTTTTACGTTTTGTCTGGTAATAACAGATATTTCTCACCCATACCGCCTCTTTAATTTGTATTGCTGCACTTTTAGGAACGTAGCAATCGAACAATCGAAGACGGTGACTGATAACTGCCACTTTTTTCTCTTCGCACAGATGAGGGGAATTTTTTTTACTCTGTGCTTTTTGGCCGAGAACTACAGAATTACTACTGCAAAAGTTCGCTTAATATCTTCAAAGTTCTTTGCTCAAAAAGGAAGACCAAGACAGCGTTCCGTTAAGATTACGAGTCAATACCGACCAAGCTTTCCGACCAGACCTAGCTGGGTTTGGGGGGGGGGGAAGGGGAGGGTCACCTGGTCAGGGTACCCACCCCCTTCCCACCTTCCCCCCTCCGCTTCCCCAATGTGGACAGACAAACACATGTGAAAACATTACCTTGCCTCGTACTACTACGTACGTGGGCGGTAATCATGTTTTTCACAAATGGGACACACTCAAAATGATCAGAAACTTGATGCGTCATGAAGCAGCCAGTAGGGAATCGGTTCTCCTAACTGGTGGCTCGTTCTGATGTGGCAGCTGTGATGGCTGTGCTGACTGTGCACCTTAACCCACAACTCATTGTTCAGATAAAATGTTAACAGTGTCTTGAATTTGAAGATGCAATTTGATGTTGCCGTCGTTCTTACGATTTTTTGTGTGGAAATACATCACTCTGATTTGGAGATGCATGCAGTTTTTTTTTTAAATTCATGAACTTTCATCACTTATTGTACGGAAATCATATCTTAAGACGTGAAAAGAAGCAAATGATATGGTTTTGGTATACTCTGAAGTCAATATGCACTCTAAACTCTGTCGAAAGTTATTTTATATTTCATTCAGGATAGATAAAAATGGGCTGGCTTCTCAGAAACTAAGGGTCAGATCATAGGGCTCAATACAAAATATTTCACCGGGTCTTCACTCGAGTGATGTTCCCTCTCATGAAGACATTAGGGCTACTGTACCCTTTCTTAACGCGGTTTGCTGTTGTTTTCTGTGGGGGGAGAGGAACTACTGTTCAAGGTGATAGAGGTTTTCCTAATTAAAGTCTGTAGAATCTACAGAATTTGTAAAATATTTTTACAAAAAATGGTTATTCGAACCCACTATCTCCTGTGTAAGAGACAGAAGTGACACAGGTAACAGAGAGAAAAATTAAATTGACCACAAACCACAATTCATGCTTCAGTGATTTGTCAGAAAGAGGTTTTCCATATAATGTCTTTTGAGCCAATCAATGAAACGCTCACATCAAAATCTTTTCATGAACCCAGTGTGAAATCAGTAAGGATAGACGTGAATGGCACATTTGGGTAGGCAACGACCAGAGAATTATCACAAACCTTGAATCGATATACAGAGTATACATCCAAGAAAAAACTCTATTGTCTTGATTCTAAATCTATAAAGCACTATAAGGCAAGAGCTCTATTCAGAAAAGGTGTGAATTATTTTAGAGGAAATGCTCGAGCGTGCTTTATACCAGATAAAACAACCTCTTACTTGGGAATTCCTCAGTAATAATGTGCCTCGGACATTTTATTACTGAGGAATCCCCTTGTAATCGGGTTTTATCCTTTACCTAAAGAATCGCCAAGATCTACTGAGAGTTCAACACATTTGAATCCAGACTTTGATTCCGCGGGATCCATTGCGGAGGAACCGTGTTCAGCATTAAGATTACCCTGATTCTCATTGAGAGCAGATTTCGCACTCACAGTGATGAGTTGAAATAGATTCTGACGTCATTCTGTCGTAAATCAGATATTAAAACATTTCCAATTCAAGTACTTTTATATTGTGGATGTGCTATGAGTAAAAGTATGTTTGGTAGAGTACGCATCCTGTGAATTTGATTCGGTTTGTGGTGGCGTACATTTCTTGCATTGGTAGCAGAAAATACGATCGTAAGACAAACAGCTAACTGTTCTGAGGAAACATTTAGATAACAGTAACAGTTTTTATCAGCCGTCTTTCAACTCTGAGACCTAATATTTATTATTTGTCGAAAGAAAACAAATTATCTAATTATGTTATCACTGTCATTCTGTAGCGAAACTGAGTGTATTTGGTGCAAAATTTAGTGAAAAATGGTTCGGATTAGAAATTTCTTGGTGTGCTTCGCTATTTCGCTTTTCACCGCAAATTGAGAATGATACACATTGTGTCACACAGATTCAATTTCTGCTTCAGAAAGAAGGAAATTCAACTGAGAGAGATTGGTGTACTGGTGGTATTCTCTCCTCTCTTGTTCCAGAATTAGCCATGATTCATGAAATTTCCATGCAACATATTGTTTACGCAAAGTAATTGAATTTATAAACGCAGTGTTTTGGAGTGTGTGTAATGGAAAGAATGCCTCTCTGCAGATGTTGCACAATTGGTTCGCAGCAGATGTGTGAGAGAGCATTACGTATCTATTTAGAGAGGCATACTAGCATTCTCGAGTAACATACACAGAATACGCAAGTGGAGCGGGATCAAACGAAGATTCTAGATCAGCTCAATGCGGGAACAGCTATGATACATGCTTGAGCCACTGGAAATCAAGAAGTGGAATCACTCATTTATTTTTTAAAGACCAGGGCAGAATCGATAAATACTACTGGAACGTAAAAGAAGAAGGGAATTTATTGTTCAAAGCAGTGGCAATCCAGTTTTAAAAAATTGAATGATTCGCGTTTGTTATTTGTAATTGTAGTGTGCTTATGTCATCGATCGGAACATCACTAGAAAGAATTTCTCTTTCTCGAAATGTTTTCAGTTATTTTAATCCTTCCAATATTAGGACGGTATCTAAACATGATCAATTGAGATTAATGTAAACGTGACACAATGAAAACAGAATCTTACAGCAAAGAACAATATTAATATAGATGTTAGTTAATATAGGTAGATAGAAAGCGTTTTAGATTTGACAATTATTGAAAAATCTATCGAAAAATCTAAATATAAAACTTACTGGTCCTCCCCTGGCAGATAATTTAACTTCTGCTTGATCCATTGGACGATGTTTATCTTCAATTGTCTGAAATTAATTATTAAATATATAAGATTAATTAATGTATTGACATTCCGTGGTTATTTGCAATGGACAGTTTTAAAGAATATGCAGGAAGGGATCGGCGAGAGCTAAAACAAGATGTCACCGTCAACCTTTCTCCTTCCGACAAACTGACGACAGCCTTTTATTACCGCCTGCGTACGTAGTACGACGGGAAGGTGATGTTTTCACAGGTGTCTGTCTTTCTGTCTGTTCACGGGGGGGATACCCCAGTCCCAGGTTCTTTCCTGTAACGTCTCTGGTCCCAGGTCCTTTCTAGGGGGTGGAGGGTACCCAAGTCAGCTCTGTAGCTGGGGAAGGAGGGGAAGAGCTACTCCAGAGAGGATAGGGGTACCCCCTCCCCTACCCCACCTTCCCCTCCCCCTATCCCACCTCGCCCCCCCTGAGACAGAACAGCAGAGCGAGTACTTGCTACGTGGCGGGCGGTATGCCTCTTGTGGTCACGCAGGAGGACTTTCTCCTTTCGCTTGAAATGCTATTCATATCAACTTACAAACGCCATTTGGCAGTTCAATGCATTTCTGAGTATGACTTTCAGATCAAAACAAAACTTGTAAAAAGAATCAGAAAATAATTGTAATTATTCACATCAAGCAGAAAGAAATAACCACTGCATATGGTTTTGGACTCAACAGTGCTTACAAATTTAGGCCTAATGAGTAAGTAAATACACTCGAAAAATAGATACTTGCAAAACATCTCTGCTCTGTGATGATAAAAATGTACAATTAACTGACAGATGGCTATGCCATGTGGCAAAAATAAACTTGGCTTAAGATTGTAGGACAACGACTTCTGGGCCATCACTACAGTTACGAAATATAGAGTAATGGCCCTGCTGAATACCAACTGTATGTGCGCATGAAATGTAGAAGTGTAGTGTAAACGAGCTTACCTTATCACTGTGACTATGTGTTGGTGATTTAGGTAAAACAGGAGATCTGCCCTTTTGATCCTTTTGATGGTGCGCATGTTGGTTTTGGCTTGTTGAAGATGAATTAGATTTTTCTTTTTTAATCCGTCTATTGAGCAATTTGCAATGTGCCTGTAACGTCCTTTCTAATGATCTCAAGGCTAAAACAAGAGAACCATTGTCACCAGTAGGTGTATTCCAGGATTGAACACGATCGTTTCCGCCGTGCACACCTGGCGCCCATGTCAAGTGATCCCTGGGTCCAGGTGGTGGAATGGCCGCCATCGCACTGACGAAGCTAACGTCATCGTCCTCGAACGCATCATCTTCATCGGAGCCCTGTTCCGGAAACTCTGCACCGTGTCCGAAGTCAGACAGGTCCTCTATGATAGCGGACCCCGTGTCGTCACCGTACTTTTCCCGTTCTTGGTGACTGCGCTGGCTGACCCTCTCCAACTCCGCGTCATGCTCGCCTTGAAGAGTGGTGGAAATAAACTGATTAAAGGATGCCTCCAGCTTGCCGGCTTCTCCCGACTACAACTCGATAACACAGACATGTATTAATAAAAAATTGTATTTCCCTTTTTCCTGACGCAAGGAGGTTTTTAATCCGTTTGTAAGCCTTTTGCTAATCCGCTACAGCTTTAAAATTTAATGGCAAAGCTCCCATGAGATAAAATCTGACTGCTCTTTCAAGTGTGATAGAGCCAGTCGCCATTACAATTTCCTCCTAACTGCAAAGTGAAGCCCCTGAATACATGTATCTTGGCACACAAGCTCAGCCAGTCCAGGGGAAACTGTACTGGTACGAACAAGAAGGCCACTACTATTTATATGTGCCTCCCCTTTTCTCAATAGCTTGCTAACCTCTAAGGTTGCTAGTAGCTCTGTCAGCTCAGTAAGCTTCGACCATGAAGCTACTAACACACAGTGGAATCTTTGCCAGTAGGAATAGAGAATCACGGGTTTTTAGTTGTTTAGGTCTTCTGGAACTGAGGCCTCTGGAAGAGTCGACAAATAACAGATATATTGTGTATTGCATATTTCACAAAAGAATCTGTCCACAGTCTATCTGTTGGTGTTTTAATGTTTGTAATTTGCAATGCGTAATGTCCTGTCATTCAATTGTGTCTGCTCTCCTTCGAATGTTTGGCTGTATCAGTTTCCCGTTTACCATGATTAGCCAAAATTGGCATCAAGAAAAGTAAGTAAAATGCCTGATTAACAGAATATAAAGGCTGAACAAAACTTTTTTTTCATATCCTTAGTATTTTTAGCAATCATACCTGTGTTACATGTATCTTTCATACTCAACAAGTACCACTCTGGGCAAAGACAAGCAAGACAGGGTAATAACACTAGAGAGCCATTGAGTGATGTGGTGGACTCTCCACAGCCACACACTCTCCTCTCCACACACTCAGATTCTGGTACCAGTTCATCTGACCCCTCTTCTCCAACACCACAGTTCAGAACATCAACATTTGACACCATGAAAGACAACAGTGGTAATGGCTTCAGTTGGGAGTCAACTTCACAGGGAACTAGTCTGAAGCGCGCAAGGTTCAAGCCATGGCAGATGGCCTGATCTACTGCGACAAACTCAGCTGTAACTTTGGCAATAACATTACCAGAACTGAACAATTTATGGATGTCAATGAACAGCCTCATGACACATATTTAAGGGCAGCATCAGCATGTAGTTATTTGCTGTCTTTGAACAGCATCAATATCAGAGTACTTACCCAAGTAGCCCAAACACCAGAAATCCAGTCAAGGCCAGTGTCAACTCTCCAAGCCATGCCACAATCTCCAATACCAAGGTCATTAGTCAGTGATAAAAAAATGAGGTAGGCAGATGCCAGTGGGTACCATGCATGATAAGACAGATAATTCAGAGGACTGTGACAGTAACAGTGTGAATCCTGGGAAAGTTCACTTTCTGTAGGTCTCACTAGGTTTCAGACACCATCATCTGAGGAAGTGTCCAGGGTCAACACCAAGGCAAGAAAGAAACAACTCTTTGAAGACAAAATAAAAACCCAGTCTTGACTGAACCACCATACCCTCCAGAAAGTGACTTTTCCTTTCAGGACTACTACACCATCCAGGAGAGGCCATTCTTTTCAGTTCCTGTGCTTTGCAGCATAGTGCAAATTAGGCAAATGGATCATCACCATGCACTCTCTGAAGTCTACTAGACTAGCTGTATGTAAATGAAACTGTAAATATTGCAATTTATGGGAGTAATATTAAACTTAGTCCCTTTTAGACTTTTTAGCAGTCTTTCAGTGCAGGAGGTAGTAACGTTTTTCGCAAGGCTGTCCTTGCAAATGTACTCAAATGGCAAATTTTCCCATGGTTGAAGTATTGCCAGTACAGTATTTATTAAAAGGCAAAGTCTCTATTGTTTAATTGAAAAAGGGGATGTCAGAATATGACCCCTGCCCGTTAATATAAATAAGTACCATAGCTGTAAAAAGCATCACTTTTTGTGAATGAATACACCTGGACCAGCAGAGTGCTAGTTAAATATGTATATTCATCACATTTGTTATCATTGCCCCACACACATGAAGCAAATTCTGAATATTTTTTATCTTGCATTTACCACAACTGTCAAAATAAAATTGAAAAGATGGAAGGGTTGCCAAAATAAGACTATACACACTATATTGTGTGAAAACCTGAATCGTAGTTGGAAGTAAAGGTGTGTTAGCAGGCCACACGGCCATAGGCATAACCGCCTGGTAATGTTTACCTTTACAGATAACCACGACTGATATTCATACATATGTTGAATGTATCTCTCATACTCAACAACCAAACAAGTACCACTCTTGACTGATTTCATATTTGGCCCTGAGCGTGATTGCCAGACTCACATGATCATTAGGAATTCGTGACCAGTTTGGTATTAAGCCTGTTTGTACAAAATAACAATGAGGAATAATGAGTGTGAGATGTGATCAAATTTGTAAATTCATATCTGTAAAAGTGGATGGAAATGAATCTAAAATTGACCTGATTCATTTGAAGTTTACTTTCTGTCAGATAATCTCTTTATTCTTTCCTCAATACATGAGACCAGGGAACAGCAACACCTTTTGACTGTTGTGTTTAAAACAAGAAACGTGAAACTTGTTAATCAGCGGGAAAAATATGAGATGTATTTGAAAAAGATAATCAGAAATAAACATTGAGTTTCGCTTTTGCATTTCGGATTCCGACTATTGTCATTAGAGGTTCCCTGAATTGGATGTTATAACAGTTGATACGATCGATCTAATTCCATGTGTAGAAATGGAAACTATTAGTAGAAATGGGACTGAATGTAATTACTTTTCTGAGCTATCTTTGCAAAAATTTATCTGAGTAGTTCTCTTTAGCAAGCAGCGTTTATGGCTTCGTCTCTTTTAACAGTTCCTATCTATCTGTGGTTCCAAGTGTGAATCTAAGGAAACTTCGATTTGTCAGATTCAGTTTAGGTAGAATAAATTGCTGGCTCGTCTAAAACTTTGGAATTGTAACAAAAAATCAGTGAGAACATTTTTTGAAACATGTCGCTCAGTGACACATTATACAGAAAATGTCTAGCCAAAAATGGCAGAACGCTTTTGTTTCTTAACGACAATAATGTGTGATTGTCAATTGAACCGTGTACTGAATTATTTTAATTATCTGCTGTTATTTCAGAAGACTAAATTTTCAGGCAAAGACATCATTTTCATAAATGTCTGTTTTCCTTTCAAGGTTGCAGTGATATTCAATCCTTACTTGCGAGTTTCTTTTGATGAAATGGATTTGGATGTCTCAAGGGTTCTACATGATGCTGCTAGGGACCATTTCTGCTGCTGAACTTTAAACTTTTTCGAGGGGCAAGAATCGTGAAATTTACACAATGTGCCCATCATTTTTTACCAGGTATTACCAAAAGTACAAAAATTGTTTTAGTTGCTGAGAGTTGTGAAGTTAAAATCCACATACAATCTGTCAATAGGGTGAACATAGATGAGCCAACACTCTCAACACCCATTAGCCCTCAGAATTGTGTTTTATTATAACCATTAACATACACAGGAGAATTCCACTTTTTTGCATGACAACTAGGCTAAGAGTGAGGAGTGTGGATAGATTCGTAACTTATATGGGAGGAATACCCTTTAGGGACATGAATATTAACACAGCAACGAGAATTCCATGTTGACGGTGACCTTAATTACCTACTTCGACACAACCCATCTGTGAAATCAGCATGCTAGCAAGTGTCATGATCTGAAATCACAGAAAAGCCCCAGTTAAGTAGGAGTTTTAACAGAAAGACATAGGTTAAACGTACCTCAAGTTGATCCTGCTTTGATATGAACATGGTTATGAGCCCAAGATGGGGGTTACGGTAGTTCATAGAGTTACCCTTGTGACTAGTTGACTTACTTCAAGGATTTGGCGGGGATAAAATGGAATTATTGTGCTCAAGGCAGTACTAGGAACAGACTATGATGCAACAAAGTGTGAGGAATGAAAATAGATTTGTCATGTCTAAATTCACGGAATTCACTGAGACATGAACAGATTTTGCTTCAACAACTCGCAATGAGTCACCAAAGTGAAATAACACATCATATGCAAACAGCGATTTTCTTCTCATTTCACAAGGGGAACATTTTATAGCTGGAACTTTTACCTGGGATGAGGAGAAAGGTAACCGTCACCGCAAGAGACATGAAGATGTGACTACATCTTCAGATTACTAAATTTATTTCGGTTCACGATTTGTTACATGATGGCGAGTCAGAGATTCATGGCACTCCTGAAATATCTATTGCAACTAGTGATCGTTACTGGCTCAGGGCTTAACCACAGTTCAACGGCTACTCTACATCTGTAATGACTAAGCCATATGGTGCAGTGGATACTTTTTACCGTTATTTGTTATGTTACGTACCAAACATTCTGACTTAAAATACGTTATCCAGTTTCAGTTGGCAAAGATGTGGGATCTTGGGAACATTTCAAAGGAAAGTTTAACGATCGAAGAAAATCAACAAACAGCAGTGCCAACATTTCGCAAACATTACATCCAATTCCAATCATAGAATCGGATTTTTTTTGCAAACCAGATGAAAGATTCTCTTCAATTTTATCGTGTAATATTTTCACCTTTTCCCCTCGTCACGAAAAGCGAGTAAAAATCAGCTTATCAAAGCGTAATGGAGTTCTTGATAGTTCAAGGCTATGTTAAGCCTATTTGGAGACAATTTCACAGGATTATCTTCGAGTCACTCCTTTCATGGATAATGAGGGAAATGTGCATCTTGGGCATAGGTGGACACAAGAAACAGTGCACCTTGATAAATTGACATGAAGTTTGCTCTGAAGAGTGACACATGAAAGATGTACTCCTGTACTGTCATCTTACAAATAAATCGGTAATAATTTGAAGAAGGGAAATTTTTTAGGAAAATCCCGAACTGAAGTAAAGTGTAGGCAGTATTCAAGAGTTTCTCCAGTTGTTTATTCAATATTTTTGGTATGATTTGCGAAATTTGCGGTTTGGCTCTGTTGGAGGCTGATTTTGGTAGAATTTTAGATGGTAAACCTGTTACGATGAAGCTGCTTATTTTTGAGCACTGTTATATCATTCTGACATCTACTTGAAGTAGATATTTATCTCAGAGGCATTGTGTTATAATTACGGCAGACATAATTCCGTTGTTTTACCCGAGATGGATCTGATTCACCTTTTATTTGATCTTTTCTCCTTCTGAGAACACAACCGATTTCGTAATTGGAGCTTGAGAAATAGGTGCTAAATTACACAAATTTGAATTTCAAAGCAGATTTTCTCTTTTATCGGGTGTGTGAAAGATTACAGATTGCAAAGCTGAGCCTAGTTAAATTGAGCAATTTCAAGGTCGAGATCACATGCTGCCGGCAGTGTAAAATTCCGCGGATCAATCTGTCAAACTAGTTTCATACAAATGGGCCAAATTCATGGAAAACATATAACAACGCTATTTATTTTCCCTGGTACATGGTACTACAATACAACCTGTGGCAACAATTGTAAAATTTTCTTGTAAAATACGAGGGATCATGGGATTTTGCATGATTACAAATATTTAGTTGACTCCTACATTCACTTTCCTATTTGAAGAAAAGAACATGATGAAAATTCAAAATGAATAGGCCTACCTACGTTTTTTGTTCTGTTTCACATTTCTCCATCTGAGTTTTGCTGTTGTTCTCTCGCCTCCGTATCCTTTGTCGTCTCCATGTTGTGCTTTGTACCAATAGTATGTAACCGACATGCAGAAGCATTCCAGTACCCTCTAAGTCATGACTGCGCACAAAGGTACACAAAGAAGTTAAAAGTTGCTGATTAGTACGATCTACTGGAAGTCAACATAACATGGAGGAGGCTTTACGTGTGATGATAATCACAGTCAAGAATATAGTGCTAATGTTTAAAGTAGCAGGAACAAAACTGGAGTCATTGTATGCCGAGCAGTTGGGCAATGTGCTGTTGAATAAAGATATTAGCGATCACAACTGTTTTGTACATGAATGCTATACTACATGGTGTAGTCATCTGGAGATGGTGTTAGTTTGGGTATTTTGTCTGTCTTGCAAAACTAAAAAGATTGCATGGAGGGCAGGAAAAGTTATAGGGCGATCGAGCCAGAGTAGTGGAGGCGAAGAGAAGAGATTAGTCAGTTAATCTCGGTCATGGTCAGGATTAGCAACATCGTAACCTGTTCTCTGTCTGCCCCCTGAATTACGGTGCTGAAGCGGCTTTGGTGGGTGTGAACCTTCACAGACAAAAACTAACAACAGCACTCGCTGTAGGCCACTGCAGAAGTTACCGAGAACTACAACAACACTCACGAGACCTAGTACCAGCAGATTTCAAAATCAGTCGGCATAAGTTTGGCATCAGTTATACTGTTTAGTAGAATCGTAAGAGATTCTGTGCAATGGATTTTCAAAAGTCCTGATGCTAATTTTACAGAAAGTTAATCTAGAAGTTAAATATTCTTAATTTAGTGCCAGACAGACTACATTTTTTTTATAATTCGTAATTCGATAGAGAAACTGACAGGTTCAGAATCATTTATGAATGTATATCTACCAAGAACATGAGATGTGGAGTTAAGGCTGAGAACTGTTTTCGTGTTCATTAGGAATGAAATACTAATGTCCGGTAATTTTATAGAAGAACTAATATTTTATCATGAAATTAACAAAATAGTGACAATAGACTATGCAAAAAAAGTTAATTGCCTCATTCTAAACACGTCTGCCTTTTTGTTGAAGAGAATTGAAAATTAATATTTGCTGACATGAGAGCAACTGCCGTGGAACTGAAAAATTCTGAAGTAATTGATGAAGTAATATTGGACATTATTCCTATCTGAGCTTCAGTCTTACCAAGTGATGATTTGATAATTGAATGTTATTCAAGTCCACAAAACCATTGGTGCTTGATAATTTGCAGCCTGCACAACTAACTTTTAATATTGCTTGTGAAGTTCTTGGATCTCCGTAAGAGAATATAGGGTTACTATGGCGAATGATCTGATTGGCTGCTGAGGACCCCCTCAGCAGCCAATCAG
>JBCAUG010210400.1:0-19191 GCA_038406175.1 Haplosyllis leylae | reverse complement strand
ATTGGGTACTCCCCCTCCCTGTTTAACAGACACACACCTGTGAAAACAACCTCTCTCCGTACTACGTACGCGGTCGGTAATTAGAGATGCAGGAGAACCATTCAGCAAATTAGTTGTTACTCACAATCTTACTAACAAACAGAAGGGCTAGAACCTCTATCAGTTGGTACATTCTTCCTGACCGAGTAAAATTGGATATTTTCCTGTTTGCTGATGCACAAAGATTTTAGAAGAATCTCAACGAAGTAGGATGAAGTAATATTAAAAGAAGATTTAATGGGCTGACAAGTGGCAAGTAAAATATTCACCTAGATAAATATGCAAAAATGTCAACACGAAAGAATTCAGAAGGTCAGGCAGTCAAATTCAGAAAAACTCATTTCCAATTTACCTAGCAGCCCTTAGAAAATCTTTCCGTGATAACAATTAAAGAGTACAGCTGAGAGCTGAATCACTTATTCCGCTTCATCTGACGGATCAGAGGAGATAAATTTAATTGGCTACTTCTGTGTCCTGTCAAAGAGCGGTAATTTACATCAGAGCGATGGAAATTTAGACATCACAGGTTGGAAGACATTCACTAAATACCCACGATACAGCTTCTCCTTTTTGGATTCGTCATGTTGGTACTTAATTACCCCACATTTCTTCCGGTGTAGTTCTCATTGATTTTTTAAAAATATATGTTGAATATGTTTCCCGGAAGAATATTCCTTCTTCAGCTACACATTTTATAAATCAACTATACTATCATGTAATCTTGGTATGAGTAACGTTAAACGTTCCTCCCAAGAGTTATGTACAATTTCCAGCTCACGTCGAAAAATTACTGCTTCAAAACTTAGGCTGTAGAACCGATACACAGATGCACATTTAAGAGAAGATGGGGGAATTATTGACGCTTCGAAGAAATTGATATTAAAGAGAGTAACTGCCCGCTACACGTCCACACATACAGGATCACTATATTGACTTGTTTCCTCAAATTGAACAACTTTCTTTGACCCTTAAGTGTCACTTTTATCACAGCATGCCATCTGCAACGTCTGGTCCACTTTCAATTTTTACAGTGAACTTGAAAAACTCGAAACTTTTTGACCTAAACTAAAGTGAGTCATTTCATTTACATGCAATTTGTAATCATATTTCAAATATATAACTAAATTTACTGTGGCGCCTCTGTAGATTTCAGTAGGTCCATTGCAAAAATTGTAACTCCAATATAAACGGTGTATGTTCACAAATGTTACACGGTAGTCAATATGTTTTCAATGTGAATGTATCTTGGTCTATTCGAATTTGAATTGCAGAAATTTGACATTATTGCTTTTTAGTGCAGTCAGCTAGTGCGTTAATAAACAAAACCCATTTACGCTAGTGAAGTCTGTCTTACAGCAATGGAGAACACGGGAAGAAAGAAATTCATTACAACATCAGCGCAAGGCTTGTGTTCTTAACTTTTTATGCAAATATTGCAAAAAGTCCCCGTCTTTTCATGGTTTTGGTTTTAAAAAGACAAGAAAGAAATGTCACTGACTCTTTCATTTTCTCGTCTGCAACCAATATGTTGTCAAAACAGAGACAAAGTAGAGACAGCAGGCATGATGTGAATGAATTTGGTTTCATTATGATGAGAGTTCTTTACTCAAGGCAATAGAAGCTGTCACGGTAAGCCTACGCAATACCGTTGTGCTATGTGCGCTAGAGCACCGTGTTACCAATAATACGGACTTAACGACAGTTTGTAAATACACTGGAATGGTTCCCGAATGCAATACTTTGTAAAGCCAGACTTTTGTGGAATCGTGCATCACGCTGTGTAGTTTACATGGGGTTTGCTATGAATTTGAAGAATTGCTTTTTCACCTGTAGCATCGTTGTTGCTTGTGAACAGCACAGATTGAAAGGTAATCGGGGCGACCCATGATGAAACCGGTGCAAATAAACGCGCCTTTATTACAGCAACGCTCAATGATCCAGTCAATTAAACAAACATCGTTCAGGCAAAAAGCCGAAGTAATTAAGTCAGTGTTAATTGCTATTTCAGAGCAAACACACCACAAGTTGATATTGCAGTTAGATACTTGAGATAGTGTACAGTGCCATTTGCCAGAATCAAAAATATTGCTGTGCAATAAATATTCCTCAGAACCTATGCAAGAGTTTGAGATTAAGAACAGTTATTAAGAATAAAGGGAGAATGTATATAAATGGAAATTGTTACACAGCGTCTGTTACCGTCAGTCTATTAGTGGAATTAAGAGTGAATGGTTCTTCACGTACTCGAGCGAAATACGCAGAAAAAATACCGTCAAAAAGAGATTAAGGACTCTCCAATTCTCACGAACAGAAAAAATTATGAAAGTGACGAACCCTTAGCTTCTGCTGCTTCAGGTGTAGAAATTAGAAGAATACAGGTTTAGCATCGTCACAAAAAGTTGTCTTGAGGAGGGACTGCATGAACTGTTTGGAGAGTTTTATCAGCCAAAGTCTTTTATGACTCTGCTACTCATGTAATTTTCAACAGGGATTCTGATACTTTTTGCTGATGCGAACACAGTGGAATAGTGATCTGTGCAAAAAACATAAACACTTGGAAAACCTTAAATACATGATCAGTCAATGAAGACATGATTTGAATAAATCTGTCTTAATTGTGTCCCGTCTTAAAAGGTCGAAGATAATGCAATCTTCATAATGCACCACATATTCTTGCTGAACTCAACTGAAAAAAAATATGGTTTCATATTTAGCTTAATTAGACACAATTTAAATTGCCATTGAAACGATGTTAGTCCGATTTCACAATGCAAGCGATCAGTATCCTATTATTTTCATTTGTAAGGAAACATCGAATGAAGCGGTAAACAGAACTCATGTGCTTCCTGGTGTCTTTGAAAAGACCCAGTTTCGATGTTCTTATTTATTATATGCCAATAAAGGGGTGTCAAGTTATCATCTAGCATCATTTCCTGTCTGAATAGGACGAGCTGATGAGTAATTAGCACATATCAAATACCACATCAATTATCTCAAGTCTTTCTTGGAGTCATTTCCAGGAGACTGAGCCTCAAGTAGCAAAATCAGTAGAGTAAATTCGCCGTTTCCCTCTCGTTTTCCCCATTTCATTTCAATACACATATTCCTATATGTTGTATTTTATGGATCCAGTTAACACGGAGAGTATTAATGAGTCTCAAAATTATGAAGCATTTTCATTGGAATGAACGACTCTACTCAGGGTAGGGGCAGAGGAACATTTGCTGTGATGGAGGATAAACAGTATTTCCTTTCTTTCTGAAGTTGTTCTTACTTGAAAAAACAGTCCCAATGATGTTAGACAGTCTTTAGTACAGAAAGAGATAATTTATGAGGTGAGTTTTGAAGAGTTACATATTTGGATGTTTGGTCTTCTGAATTCTGAGTTGTTGCCGATGTTTGTGAATCGACACACATCCATAGAGCATCAAAGCTAACTTTGAACTAGATAGCAATTTAGACTGATGATAAATTTTAAATTTTTTAAGCAAGAAGAACCCGACCCGCTACTCCACCCATCGTATTGCAGAACCTGGATTTTTTGAAGCATTTCCATCAGCATTCACTTTTGCCTCCAAAACGTTGTCTGAACTTTGAATTTCAATTTGATTTTGAAAATGTAAACATGTTTGGTTCTTAGGTTAGAAAATTTCAGCTGATATGAAGTCAGTGTCAACTTACTGAGTAATGTCCAAACAGTAGATAATTGTACCTATTTTCTCGCCTTTTTTTGCTTTGTTAGCACAGCTTTCTGGGTCTCTCAGATGATCTTTCCCCAGTGAAGGTGACAACCATAAAGATTGAATTCCACGACCAAACTACATTATCTGTCTGGAATCTTTCTACCTGTCCTTTGCGAAAAACTTCATATTGTTACTCCAAAAGGAGGACACCATTCTCAGAAATGTGCAAGAATAAATGGACAGGAAAATAATAATGATTCTGCGAAGCTGGTCTAATTATTTTTTAAGAAAAGATGACAACCTCACAAATCGTACAAAAATAGCAAACCGGTCAAGGACCAACTAACTCATCAGATTGATTTCTTTCCCAGAAAACAATCCTGTTGAAGAAGACATAGTTTGTGACATGGCTTCTCTCACCTATTATGGATAAGTACCAAGCAGACGTGATGCAACCATTAATTGAAGACATCTTGGGCATTAAAAGAAGTTTTTGTATCAACCCTTGTGCACGTGCTACTGAGCCTGCGTTAATTAGTGGTAAGAAAAGAAAATGAAACTTACCCTAAATGGAAATATTTTAGCGAGCTACTTTTTAGGATATTATTTAGACCAAATATGAATTACATGTGATCAAACAAATGCACAGAAGTACATCTAGATCGCACAGCACAAAACTGTTTCTTCAAACGGTTTTAATCTGTACAAAACTTCATGTGCATTTTCATTAAATTCATCCGGGTGCATATTTTGATTTCAAAGTTTTTTCCTGAAATCAAATCTACTAATCATGAACAACACGGACAATGACGACCATTCTGACAAACAGGGGCCAAACGAGTCAAAAGAACACCGAATACTGGAGCGGTATTTTGTTTGCGTTTAAAATAAACAACACGTTCGAATAGTGATTGAGGCTCACAGAGTCTGGTATCCAGCGTGATATTGTCCCCGAAGAGAGAACGTGGAGGCAGCAGGCATGATGTGAATGAATTCGGCCTCATTATGATGATAGTTCTTTACTCAAGGCAGCATAAGCTGTCACTATAATCCCACACTACATCATCAAAATTTACACCAGAAAACTTTTTGTGAAGTATTGTGTTGGCTGCAATCTTCACTGGGGTCCATGACAAAGGACGTCACACATAATCAAAAGAACGAAGGACACATCAAGGGAACATGAACGTGCGGAGGTGGTCTGAGATCGAGACAAATGACACATAGGTGTGTTCCTTTACATTATCCATTTTGTGATAATGGCATCGGCTTCAACCTCTCAACGAGAACTAATTTTATATTTTTACTTTGCTAACAATCTTTTTAGAAAGCTTCGCCTAATTCAGCTAATTCAGTTATCATTCTTACTCAGAATAAAAGAAAGGCCAATTAGAAATCTAGCCTGTGATAATTCGAAGTTCATTCATTGCATGGAAACAGATTTCAGCTGCGGTCTGCTGTTGGATTTGGGAGGTATATTTAGGCTTTAGATATTTCATTCTTGACACTGAATGCCCATGCTAGTATTCATCAAACAGATGGGACACAGACGAGAAAATTTGATAAATGCCAGAGTAACTTTTACACGTGTGTGGTATTAATCATCCTTCTACAATTATCATCAAAATAATATTCAATTGAGCTGAGGGCCCTAGATATACTTATTTGATATCAAAAAATTTACATTGCCTTATTTTTAAAAACGACAGATGTTCGAGACCAGATGGCACTTCCTATATATATTTCAGACTTGAACATGCGGCTCATTTATCTACATTATTGCACACGTGAAATAGATCTATTGTAGTGTGATAAACAACATAAAGTAATAGTATGGAATTTAGCTTTTCAAAGGCGGCATTGGCACTTGAATATTTTTTCCCATGGCTCATCTTGATTTGGCTGAAGGCAGAATCATGGCAAAATATTCATTGAAGTTTGATAAGAACCACATTATTTGTATTAGATCTACCCAGACATGGATTCCTGCAAGAAGGAAGCTAACAGAGTTAGTCTCTTTTTTATTAAGTACCTCCGAAGGAAACCATGTTGACATTCAGAATTAAATACGTTTCAAGCAAAACAAAGGTGACAGTTTTAATTAAATTTCAAGTGTAATACATCAAGGAATGCGTAAGCCGCCATCACAGCAGTAAATCTCTTGGTAAAGCCAGTCCTAACTTGAAGTTAACAAAAGGCTCTTAGCTTTCAAAGCCTATTTATGAGCCAGAACTAAAGTTTGCCTGGTTTCAACTTTGTTCACAAATTTTAGGATCATTTTATTTTTAAGAAACCTACCATTGTGAAATTTGTTTCCACCTATTGTGGCATGACATTCCGACAGGATCTGGATTGGGAGGTTATTATATATTTAAAGCAGTTTGTATTCAGTATTCGGCAGTTCACCAAAAAACTATATATTGAATATAAATGTATGGAAGCCATAAATTTCGAGAAATGGTCATTTTTAATATCGCCAGATCAGGAATCAGGATCTTTACTGTGGTGAATATGTTTGCATTGTAACTCAAAAAGAAAGGCCAAACTTTGGAAATAAGCCCATGAATGTCAGCATACAGCACACAGCTGACTGCAGATGGGTATTTTCAATCTCAGTAATTGGATTGCAGAATCTTCATGTATGAGGAAGAGCTCTGTCAGATTTGCCCTCCTACTCCTCAGCATGATTACAGTTGACACATTTCATGATACCCCTGTATCACAAGGCGGACGCCGACATGACGAGCCGAAGGAGCCGCAAATGTATGTTCCTGGCAAATTCAGTTTTACCCAAATTGACATTTTTACACAGTAGAATCACACAGTCACATGTAAAAGTGTGTCAGATAAGAGTAATCTACATTTAATTCATTGATAGTATCAGTCCAACAGCTTCAAACCACGCAACCATCGAGATGGAAAGACTGATGTCTCTACTAGAATTGTACGCATGAGAACTACTGAGTAAAACATGACAAACGTGATTTTGTCACAGAAACCCAAAGAGCCACGACTTACAGCCTCTAATTTTCCTGCCACGTGCGTGTTCGAGTAGTTTGGCTTTTGTTTTGTGATGTAAAGAGATAGTTGGATCTTTCTTCTGTTACACTTCAAAAATGTAAGAAGCTGCTGAGTGGAATTCCGAAATGGAAATAAATCAGCAGTATTATTTATTTTCAAAAAAGATATAATATAAATCTTAAGAAACTGAAATATAACACAAACGGTTGAATTATGGCACATGGGATGGATCATCATCCGGATGGATGGAAATCAATGGATCAATTAGATCTTTCTAAGTGTTGGTCATGTTTGTATTCCCAAAATAATCTTTATGTTTCTGATTTATTGAATTTTTTTGACTTTACAAATTGACCATCACAAAATGTGTTCCTGACTGCAGGAGTTCTCAAGGGGTATGCTGCAACACAAATGGTAATTGCGGAGACGTGTGCAACGTCTCTAGTTCGTCCACTTAAAGTATACTCGATTCCAACAAAACATGTTATCTTTAAGGCAAACAGCAAAAGAAAACACAATGCCTATCAACTAGTCTCTTCATTGTCAATACCCAAAGGCAGCAGCCAGGAAATTGTATTATCAATCACCAGACAAATTAAATCAGACACTTCCACGGGTCATATCAGATAGAATGACAAAAGGAAGGAAATGGCTTGATTTGAATGAGGGCCAGGTTATTTTTCTGTAGGGATGTCCTTTACAATAAACTTTCCTTGGAATCTGCACAATTGGACACAACTGATTTGCACCGTTACTAGTCGACAGTTCAGAAATGCTCACAAGTCTAATTTTCCAGTGAGACAAACAGACATGAGTCGCCTGAAGCTGTGTTTTTTGGGTTTTTTTAAAATGTTTTCTGAATGTTCCTGACTAAATTCGGCAAATTTGGTTAATTTAATGAAAAATATCAGGTAGTGAATGTTTCACTAGGTGGCTCATTTCCAGGGCATGAGGTCTCACACCCAGGGCACAAGGCCTCATGTCCTCATACCCTCACACCCAGGGCACAAGGCCTTGTGCCCTCATGCCCATGACACAAGGCCTCACACTCTCATGCCCAGGGTGCAAGGCCTCATGCCCAAGGCACAAGGGCATCAAAACTAGGTTTTTGCATCCCCACCATGCTAGGTTACAAAATCTTCAAAAAAGTTCAATTACATAATGTTATGTTGAAGTGTCCCCACCATCTCCAAGTAGAATCCTCATTCCATATACAGTTACTGAGCCACAAAAGGCCTTTGTAGGTCCCCATCACTGGCCCAAAATTTTGGGGCAAAAACCGTCAACAAACCACTAAGGTAACTATAGCGAGCCACCAATAATGGTACACACACATGAATTAGAGTTTGAGGATATAAAAATCTGTACATGCACTTGAGGCTTACTATCATGGGTTCCTCGCACACCTTTTCGTCATAATCGCTAATTTCGTAACGCTAACTTGAAAAAAATGTAACGTCACTGTTAGACATATTTTGCAGATTTTCACGAATCACTTCCATTCAAAACTTCTCAGGAAGCACAAACCAGATAATTAGTAACTCAGTAACAATGAAGTACATTTTCACATGACAGATTACGTGAATGAGAACATTAGGGAAGATATTGCGATTTCAGCTGAATTTTGTGGCGCACTTGTTGATTATTGAAGGCTTGACGTTTAACCTGACCCAGGTAACTGTTGTCTTGCAGAGATAGAAGTTCAGTTTCACATGTTTTTCCAAGACATGTTGCAAGTAGCGAAAGCCAAGGTTGCTATGTACATCACAATCTCAAAGTTAAGCCACAGACATAGGTTGTGGCTGTAGCTGTCTGTTTTTCTTTTTGAGTGAAATTTCAGGACAACAATACACACATACTGCTTCAAATACACAACATCATCCGTTACAAGGTGAGTCAACAGTGCTTAATCCCAGTAATGACTAATATTGGAATAAAATCCGGAGCATAAGTCACATCTGACGAATTCTTTCCTTTTCTTCATCTTCTTCATCTCGTAAGGCAATTAACTCTGTTAAGCGGGATGCGAGAAGTGAACTGACACACTTGGGATAATCAAAGCTGCGACTGACATGTGTCATGGATCTGAAGATCTTGTCTCCGCTAATTCAATTACAAGATGTAAGTCTCACTTACGAAACGTTGTACAAAGTGATCAAAGCAACTCAGCTTTATTTGGTCACTTTTTATGTACTTGATGCATTAATTCTCCACATAATTTGGATTTGGAATATTGTGAACCAGACTGGAATTGGAAAGATTGATGTGTCTTCTAAGGTATTTGCAGTTTGCTGCCTGAAACGTTTGATCCCTTGTTTGCCGATCTAAATGAGGGCTTTCCGTCTGCAACCAGGTTTATCATTGCTTTTGATTTCAGTTCTGTTGCACTACCCCATTTATCGACAGCAGATGCGTATTGCGTATAAAAAAAATAGTAGAAAAGAAGAACAACTACTCCAGAAGTCACCTGCGACATTCTCGTTTTGTGTTCGGTCCATCTCTGTATGCATTGATGTTAGTTGAAGACAACATTGTTGTTTTGTGTGTCACAAAGCTTTCTGCAGCATTATTGTTGCGTATCTTTTGAAGGGATTGCACACAGAGAATGCACTGATTTGATTTATATCGCGACAGTAAGAGCCCCATGAGAATAGATGTTCTAGAATTAAGTACGATCTGGAGGCAGCCTGGAGACTAATCACATTAGTCATGTTATCAAGTCTCTCCTTCAAAAGGATTGCTTAAATCCGTATCCTAAAGTTATTTTAAGGTAATTTATCCATTGTAGATCCTCTAAAATAAATAGAAAATTACGACGCCTGTCACATTGGACTTATGGACTTGACCTTGAATTTCTTTTTGGCTTTCTAAATTAGTAATACTTTACAGTTTGGAGACGCTAACGTTTTTTGCGATTTCTTCATTATGAGTGACTTTAGAAAAACGTGTTGAACTCCATAACTTTGAAATTCACTTGGACCAGATCACACCTGGTCCACCAATTCCGGATAAGCCGACATCCAAAGTCTTGTTCGCCCTTTTCAATCGGACATGAAACGAAAGGCTTAGTGGACACTTCATTACAGGTTGTGGATCAAGAGTGCCACACTTTCTTATCCACCAAGGCTGTTCAAAGATTAAGTTCTACAGGCTGTCATATTTGAAGGCTGACCCTAAATTGGTTGCTTTTGAATGATCATTTTCGCCAAGTGTAATCAAGTTTGATAAGGTCAACTGAGTGGAAGATTTCTTTGATTCGGGAATGACAACATCAGTTATCTTTTATGTTTACATACTTTCAACCACTGTCAAACAACAAATTGCCTGTGGCTAAAGTGGTTTCTTTCATAAATATGAAAGGACATAACTGAAATAGACTTGTCAAATCATATTTTAGATATTAGAGCTGCTTCCTATTGCTCCCTGTGTAAAGCCAAGCATTGCAACATGTGGCCGTCTCTGATTGAAGTTTAATGTGAAAGTTAATGCATATTGAACAATTCTGAAATTGTCATTTAATCAGCTGTTATTTCTAGTAACACAAAAAGAATTTTTAAAATCCTCTGTAATCCCTAGGGGCAATATTAATTCAGATGATCTTTGCAAATGAAAATTTGTACAACAACAATACTAAAAAAAATTTTGGACCAAAATAAACCTGATGAACAAAAAGTAAAAATACAATTTAAATCTGTTAAGCATACTTATTGCACAGACTATTCAATACTTTTAATATGCATATCTATGCTGTTATCATTAACTGTAGTAATGCTAATTTTTATGTTGTACTTCAAGTTGTACCCTCGAAATAAAAATATGCAGGAGCCTCTGGTTTCCTTTATTTAAGCAACTCACAGCATATTTCACGTTCAATGAGTCCGGAAATTAGCAAGGACACCTTCAAGCAACTCAATGTGCTGTCAGAGTCAGCGGAAAAAGCTTGAGAGCTAGAATAAGTAAATTTTGCTTAAACAAATTCCGTGTAAATGCCAAAGAGTGACGTCTAAAATAAGGCAATATGATTTTTGTCATTGTATTACTGCATAAAGTTAATCCCATCCTGAGGCGACAGACAGCAGATCTTGTCATCTCTCTGCCGAACTTTACTCTGATTCGATGCAAGTAACAGATACATAAAGCCCCAAAGGAATAGATTTGGGATACAATACAAATAACCAAAAAGTTACACAACTCACAGGCAAGTGTAATTAAGTAAAACTGTCACATCATGGTATTACTTGTTATATGACAACGGAAAGAACCATTGAAACCATATTTATCGACAGTATGCTTCTTCATTTCATTGAGGCTTTAAACGAAATAGTGTTCATTTCAAGGTTGTTTCTAAAATTTCATTTTCATTCATTTTCATTTCAGTCGTCTGACAATGTTACAATGAATTCTAGGTATTTGACTCATTAAATTTTACCTAATGCAAGCAATCTTCTGTTCTTCCCAGGATTTCAACTTAGGTCTTATTTTGAACACTTAATACAATGGATTAGCTGGTTTTATTCCGCAAATAAGCGACGGTTTTGGCTTAATGTTTCAAACTTTGTCACTTGCTGTTGAACGAGGTAAGACATGCCCTGTGGCAGAGTTAGTTCCTCTTACGAAATTACTCACGACTTTCATGGAATAAGATATGGAAGCGCTTATTAAGACATGGTGCACGAGGCAGTGGGACTTTTGTACTTTATTTATTCAGACTACAGCTGTGCTAAGGAGTAATGTTGAACGAAAGAAGACTCCCTATAAATCCAACAATAAAACTGGTAATGCCTAAAATAGGTCGACACGCTTTTTATGGTAATTCAAAATCTGTAAAAGTTCAAAGTTTGAAGAAAAACTGGTGGTTTTAAGCTTATTTATTGTGAAGTCCTAAGTACCAAACCACATTTATGTTGTGAGCGAAGCCTGGCAGATTTTAAAAACTGAGAGTATTGATCCACCATTGTTGCTTTCATGCATCTGTGAAATTGATCCTAAAGAGAAGATTGACCCTTCTGCATCTTCATTCTTTGCTTGGTTAAGTGTTTTGCGGTGAAGCTTTTTAATATTGCATCTTGTCCACTGTGATAGGAAAGAAATGATTTAAATTGACCGGACAATAGCCACTTCTGTGTAAGAAGATCGTACATGATAAATACATTTACCGAAGCTATTTTGGTAGTTTAAGTGAACAGCTAACATGAACATTGAATGAGCCAGGCAGTCTGTTTAAAACTTCCCATAATGAAAACGGGACTACTTCTCAGACAAATATAGCAATTTTCAAAACCGTTGGTTAAATTTTTTCTTGATTTCATATTGTTGTAAAGAATCTTGTTCAACGAAAGCACGGAAGAAATCTCTGAATGTCTGTACAAGCTTACCATGATTCAATAATACCAAGTGTGGCTGGAAGCAGCAAAGGTTACATTGAAATTCTTGAAGAAAGTCTTTTGATGCTCCATGTCTTATGTAATATTGTACGAGGTTTGTGTCATAAAACAATTTTTAGAATTTTCTCAGGGTATTACCAAAAATAGTCATTTTTTGTCTTTGTTTACTGATATTTATGCCACTGGCCATCAAGAAGTTATCTGAAGTTTGTTACATGTCATTTAAACCCCGGTGTTGTTGGTGTAAAATTTGGTACAGAACCATGAAAATTTAGGCGGAAACATCTGTGTGTGGCCTTCATAAACAGCTATATTCATTGATTCAACCGATATCTAGCTATTGATTTCAATGATGATGTTTAGGGGAGTTTTAATTACTTCGTTGCATGGTGAAGGCCATTAGATAATTTCGATGATTATGGGAAATATTAAATATTTACAGTAATATAATGAAATATTTTGCTGATAGACCCTTGATACCTGGATATTACTGTTTTGTGGATTGTGTCTGTGCATCAAGGATGCGGGGTCTGCACAGACAGATTCAGATTCAGTTTGTTAGTGAATTATTCAGAAATTTTCCAGATACCCAAGCCTAAAATTAGATCAAAAAGTTAAAGATTTTTATATTGCTCGGATGTGATTATCTGTAATGAACAAATAAATTTGCTGCTTTGATGTGCTTTAAAATATCACGAAAGCTCCTATTTAGAAGTAATTGTGACATACGTTTTTTTGGAAACTCTCCGCAAAACTTTAATTTACAATAATTATATGTCTGTCAATCCAGGTGTTGGCATTCCAGAGTTCGGGTTCTTCATTTAGTTCATTTGCGAAAATCATTACTATCTATTTCTATCGATTACATTTTCTCATAAGTAGTGCCTCTGTAGGGTAAACCAATATGTTGGACCCAATAGAAATGCTTTATGCCAGTAACACCCTTTTTAGCATGACCACCCCGTGGGAGAACTTTTAAGGTAGGATGATGCTCGTTTGTTTACGTATTATCTTGGTTACACGACCTGGCTATTTCTAGTAATGTTAGGAAAACCTGTTCGGGCAGTATACCTTGACCCGCCGTTATTAGGGGCTGACTCAACGATATAATTTTGGATTTATCTTCTATCTGTGATTCTCGGTGACCCATATTGTAAACTGCATTCTGTAAATGCCCAGAAGGGGTAAACTTGTTTGAGGCAGAATGTTTCTGTCGTCATGCCTTGGTAACATTTCTGTCTGCTTAGTGCGTCTTTGTGACATACTTTTCGTCCATTGATTTAGTTTAATTTACATAATTAACGAGGAAAATGAAGCAGCTCCAAGCCTTAGTTTGTCACACCACATTTAGTTGTTTTGCATGTTTTTCAGAACATTATGGAGTCAAGTATCTAACTTACGTTGATAACAATATGAAGATTGAAAGTTAGTGATGCTGCTAACCGCACCTGTAATTCAACGAGTCATTTATGATGACAAATGTTGTATGTTCACGTAACTGAATGACTAAATTTATTGTGTTTTCAAGGGGAAAACCTCTTCACAGAAGGAAAAAGCAGAAAAAGGTATTCAAAAATATTTAGGTTGCCGAAAAAAGCTTAGCATTAAATTTAATTTCCATAAAAATAGATGACGCTACACAGCTGTGCATCCAACAACAGAATTTGGAGAAACTAGAATCTTGGCTACTTATTGATTAAAACTGAACTCAACTGCCAACATTTAAGTGTTTTGGTTACAAGTTTCTCTCATTTGATGGAATGAATGAAAATGTTTAGGAATTTTTATATTTTAAAGGACTTGTCAACTGCTAAATGATACCGGTTGTTGGGAAAGTACAACCAGGAAGAAAATGCATCACCCGGTGACCTAAAATTGTAAGCTTAAATTTCAGGTCAACCACATACATCGAAAAGCCATTCCTCTAACCACTTGTACGCCTCATTTGTGTGACAAGTTAAACTTCCATCCAGTACCATACATGCAATAGTAATGACAGGCGTGAGGACCATTCAGGAAATAGCAGACAATTTAATGATACAAGGCATGCAAATTCCCAGATGAATATTCCCGAAAAGACTCAACCGACAATCACTGCGATAAACTTATTCAAGACAAATCAAGCTCAGCCATTGTAAGCCGTTCACTATTTATCTTGTTCATTGTAGCGACTTTGAAACAGTGTGAGCTCAGTTGGAAACAGTGCGTTGTTTTCTTTGAACAATTTATGTCCGTATTTACTTTTAATGGAAAAACATGAAAAACATTAATCGTTTCTAAGGTGTAGCAACAAGCACGATTGGCAAAAAGCTGATCCTTTCATCTAATTCGATGTTCTTATGTGCACAAAGATCCAACATTTTGAAGGCATACTTCAAACCATCTCATCCCATGTGACAAATCATATTTTCTTATGGATGTCATACAGCTCAGGAAGAAATCCCATCTGCTAAATGTCATATCATATGTTTTACTGTCTCTTTAGATGTGCTTCATGGAAGCTACATACAAATTATACATAAGAAAATGATATGGAGAAAAACGTACACCCTAATTAATGTAGCTGGATTTGTTTCTGGCATGCAATATTGTATCAAGAATATTACTGGAATGAAGCTAATCCCTTCAAAATAGGGTTCACCCTATCACTAAAACAGATTGATGATCGATTGCTGAGCAGTTTTCTAACAGTTTTTTAAGGACCACCACATGTTAAAAACTTCCTTTTGTTTGCTTCATATCTTAGGCCACACAATTATTATATTTATCTTCAAACACTCTGGTGATGGACACTTCTGTGAGAAGCAAAGTCAAGTTTGTTGTCGGTTGCACCAATTACACAGGCAGAAATTTACAGATCGAAAGAAATACAGAATATCTTTTTTTCACTGACGACAAGGATATCGGCATACTCTCGAAAGATCTATGACTGGTAGTCGTGAACTAGACATACATCTGTTTGGATATATGACAAAGATCTATTCTTGGCACACATTATTGTCACTTCGTTTCTTCAATTTTCACAGAGATCGATTCTATATCGAGATACCATACCACAGGTGTGAACATCTTGCGTAAATAAATTCTGCACTTGATCAGCTTTCGAAGCAGTCGACTTTTAAATTTTGAAGGATTGTAGCCTTTTGAATAAAGTGTAACAGGTTATAGTGAACGAATTAATTGTTTGAGGAGTTGGGAATCTATATGTAGCATTTCTAAGCTTTTGCAGTCAATGCGTACCACATGGCAATGCAGTTATAACAATCTACATCCTCAATTACATATATATACCGATCATGTACACATCACACCTAAATCTGTCCCCCCCCTCCGGAAATACCCAATCAGAGTCCCCGCATCATGTGCACAAAGTGCAACAACCAATTAGGCAATCACATGATCCAGTCAACCAATCATAGCATGACATGTGAGTGTGTATCCCTACTCACCCCCTCACCTTCCTACAGCAGTAACTACTGGTTCAATTGTGATGTGATGATGGCAACCCTAGTTAGTGTGTTCCAGTACCTGGGTTAAACAGAAAAAGGTGCTAAATGCTCAAGCCCTTTCCTAAGTTCTCACCCCCTCAAGGGGACTATTTTCTGTAGTAGCACTGATATTATGGTACTCAGGCTTTGAGTATTTAAGGGAGGCATGACCTATGAAAGTAGGACCTCCAGAAAAGCCCCCAGACTGTTAAGTGCCAAAATAGCAATAGCAGGAACTTCTCAGAGTTTCTTAGCTCTACCCTACTACGTGCCTTTGTGTGAACCTGTATTCTTTCCTGTTTGCGGTACCTTTCTCTGCCAGTTATATCTCACATGTATTGTATTTGACTGTATTCCATGTGCAACTACTGTTTCGTGTGTTTGGACTCCTCAAGAATGTGTCTACATGTGCTGTCTACAAACTGTGTTCCAATTGACTTTCCAACCCCTCACTTAATGAATATGCATTCAATGAACTTGGAGAAGAGTTATTGGACCATTAATGTTATCTTCTCAGTGTTGTCTAATTGATGGGATGTTCTCAATTGTAGTCATTCTACATACAAGTCATAAATTAATTTGCAGAACAAGACAGTCCTCCTGGATGACTGCAAGAGGTGTACTGCCTTCAGCGTATCCAGCGGGTGGGGTACCCCTATTCTACCTAGGGATACTATCCTTGGGTGGGGGTTACCTCTATCCTGGTAGAGGGGGAAAGGGTACCCACTAGGTGCTAATCAGGGATACTGCCCCAGGAACAGGCCTGACTGGGGTAACCCTGCATACAAACCGGACTTGGGAACTCCTCTGGGTAGAGGCTGGACTCGGGTAACCACCCAGGGAAAGGACCTGAGACTAGAAACTATGGGGCACCCCCTTCCCCTCTGTCAACAGACACACACCTGTTAAAACATTACCTTCCCCATCCTTTGGATACGGGCGGTAATTATTTATAATACATTCTGATCACTGGAACTCGGAATTTTTCGTCAGTTGACATTTGCAAAAGAGCAGATCTGTATTAATAAATTAACACAACTCTTCACTTCATCTCAGTAGAAAAAAAATTGATTTTCACATGAAATTGTTACGATAACATAAAACAAATCTATCTGTTCTTGAAACGACTTTGAGTGCTTTAGAAAAACGAGAGAGGAACTATTAACAAACTATCTCAGTGTGTAACTCAAACTTTCAGACTAAAAATTCTTAAAAGAAATATGACAACTAAAATTAAGCTTTTTCTGTATACTAAACTAGCAATGAAAACCGTACAAATAGGAGGGTTTATGCCACTGAATGATTGAATGCATTAACAGAAGTTTAACAAACACTCGGATTTTTCACGATACACGCTTCTGTCAGATTATCTGACAGATCTCTATAGAGGGAAGAGCAAAAAAAAAATCATCAAAAATTGTCCCCAGTGGGGTTGGAACCCAGGACCTCAGTTTGCCCTTAGTGATTCCATCATCCTGTCATGCAAGTAAAGACGACTACAATGTTCTAATAGATGGTAACTTAGCCACGTGCATTGCGTTAAAGTCCATGTCATGTTCGGCCGCATTTATGGTGAGTGTTGGTTAGGTTCCGTATTAAGAAATCATTCGTGACACCATTGTTTGTTCCATAGTATGCACCAAAGTCGCTATGGGACTGGCTCTTTGAAGGTGAATAAAAACGACCAAAAACCGCCTTTCAACCACAAGGGTACCATTCATAGTTTCACTTGATTTTTGCAGGTTAAAATCTGGAAACCAACCAGTAACAAAACTAACTCCACTTTAACAATAGTGACAGAAAACTTGGTGTGTGAATCTAAACCGAGAAGTTTCAGAAAATATTGGGAATTGCTGACATCAGTACACATTTTCAGGGAAGATATGAATTATTAATGTTAAAAGAGACAACACCACGGAATGGTCAAAATGAGTGTGTATTCAGGTAGCTCTGTGAAGACAAGTGTTACCCTGTTTTTGTTCAAGTACGGGAGGTTCCAGATGAAAATGTCTAGAAAATCTCTCAGGTGAAATTTGATTAGTCTCTTTGGTGATAATGATTTAAAAATGACGTCATAAACATAGTCCAAATACTGTTTCGTGACGTGACGTTGTTAAATGATATCATGGCAGCATTCTGTGTAAACAAATCCCAACCAATGACTGTACCTTAAAGTAGGCCTGCTTATCATAAAACTACCAAAGGCTTGGGACAGGATGTTAAGGTCCTCCCCCTCGACTCGTCCAGTAAACTGACTCTACCGAGCCAGTAGTTAGATTTAGTAACATATACGAATAGCAAAAAGAGCGAAAAACATCGATAATTTATGCTGACTCAGGTAAATGTGGAAAATATTCTTTGAACAGACATACGTTGCTCTCCTGTCATAACTTTTTCCTGTTGCAGCTGGTGTGGCTATTATTTTACTGTCAATCATTTTTTTTCATATTCAATTAAGCTAAGTTGTGAGCTAGAATCATCCTGCAGTGTGTTCCATAAATTCACTATTTGCGAGAAAGGAGTAAATTCTGTTTCAATGTCAATGAAAAGATGGTTTTTAGCCTCGTTTTCAGTGGAATATCCACAAATATTAGTCATTTGAAATTTGTCTCTGGATTTCTCAGAACATCTTCTAACTTGACAACCTTTGTCAACCTGCGAAGCTTTTGTTACATATATACTGAAAGCTGTAATACTGTAGATCTAAGCAAACAATATAGGTTATGTAATAATATAAGTTACATGCTGATTACGAGGTTGGGCTACGTCCTCGGTAAATTCGATCCCCTCGGGGAATGTCAAAATTCAGGACCAACCGAGTAGATCAGCATGTAACATTTTTATCACATACCACATAGACAATTGACGTTGCTTAGCAACAAGCAAATGACGTTCAGAAAAGTAGGTTCGGAAAAGTAGGTTCGAGTTTGAACTTACTTTTTGGCACCTTGCCAGGTCCCGAAACTACTTCTACAACATTCAGCAAATGAGGAGCCATTTATACCATTCATATTAGTAAGTTCGAGTCTTTGACACACTCATTAATAACCAATTAAAAGCGAGGATTGCCCCCCTTTATGTGATAATTAATTAACCGTGGCATAAATCTTTTATACAAGTTTCAAATTACACCAGAAGCGACACATCCTATTGATGAAATAATCTACTGTTAATTCATATACATTAATTAACACCAGATATCGTCATATTTTATATAATCACTGTCGACGCCCTCTTTGGTCTCTGTGATTTATTCAGTACGGCATCTGTAAGGGAAGCCAACAGGTGAAAACAATCTTTTCTGACTTTAAAACAATTTGGCCGCTTTTTTGATTGACCGCAAAAGGTAATGATTTTTTGAAATTGACCGGAAAGTGCGATTGTCCGTCATACGCTCTACGTTTAAGGTAAGATCAAGAAACATTTGCTTAATTGTATTCAGCTAAAATTATAGGGAGTGATACATGGCCTGAAGCATTTTTGAAAGTACCAACATCAACATTTGTAAATTCTATCATCACTAAACTTCAAGTCAGCAGAGGAAATTAAAAGAATTTAAATAGTTCGTATTCCATT
>JBCAUG010210289.1:0-19191 GCA_038406175.1 Haplosyllis leylae | reverse complement strand
GACGCGTACAAGTACGAAGACGAACAGGGAGAAAGAACGCCTTATAGCCGCAGTAGGACCCGGCTAGTAAGACAACAATGGGGTGTGGAAGAGAGTGCAAATGAGGCATAGAGGAGGTTGGAGGGGTACAGAGGGTACAGGAGGGTATGGAGAAGCATGGGGGGTGTGGAGGGGCATGAAAGGGAGCATGGAGGAGTGCAGGGGGGCACATAGGGAGGTACAGAGGGACTATGGATGGGCACAGAGAGAAAAAAAGGGACATGGAGAGGTATAGAGGAGTCCAACGATGTATGAGGAGGTACAGAGGGGTGCAGAGGGAATGTAAAGGGTACAAGGCATAGAGGGACATGGAGGGAACAAAGAGGTATAAGAGACACAGAGGGGGCAGAGAAAAATGCAGAGTTAGCATAGAGGGGCACAAATAGGTATAATGAGGCATGCAGGAAGGACAAAGGGGCATGGACGGGAATGCAGAGAGGGCAAAGATGGGGTACAGAGGGGGTATGGAGAAGTGTGGAGGGGCATGAAAGGGGTGTGAAGAGGCGAAGAAGGGAGCAGAGAAATCTTTTTCTGAATGCTTTAACAAAATCCTTTAAGTTAGCACAGCTGTTACAGAATTGAACATTAATGAGTTGGCACGGCCCGTCAAAAATACCGTTACTTTCTGGGACATTTTTAGAAAGTACTGAAGCAGGTAGCAGCCGGAGAATCCATTTAGGGAACGTAGTTCTGCTTAATTTTAGAAGATTTGTGAATAGCCCACGAACTTTTTTCTTTTCCTTGTGAAGGTTTTTGGGGAAGTCATCAGAGCTGATCTTAAAATAGAGATCAATTCCATTCAGTTAATTTTTTGACATAATCACATTTCCAAAAAGTATACCATCTACTTTTCACTTTGTCCATTCAGTTCAAAAAGAATAAGATTGGTGAACTGTGTCAAGAAAAAATCCATATGTTGTCACGTTAAACTGACCTGTTGTTCTCAATCTGTCTGACTAGTTTGTTTCATAATTGACTGATGCAAAATTGTTGTGTGTCATCCATCATTTCTCACCGTAAGCGTTTCTTTGATTATTTCAAAATGAATAAATATAGCCTGTCTAATAACACCAACAATTTCTGTGAGTAAGAAAAACACCCAGCGGGATTTCATTATTCACAAGAATCAGCCCCTTTTTTGTCATAGAACTAAATTGTGACCAACTTTCTGCTGTCTTAGTTGTACTGAAAATGACATTCTGACAGAAAAGGAGCTGGAGCTAAATCATAAAAGAAAACTTTTTAGTAATGTACAACTTTCCAATCCTTTTATGCTCATTTTCCAAAAGTTATAATTCATACAATGATATCATTTTCAAAAGATAATAATCCAGGAAATGTGTGAAGGGTATAATTGAAGTGATTCTGCTCCTACTTCTTCTTTTGCTTAATCAAATTAGCGCTATTTTTGTTTTTGTACTGATTTCTGAAAGAATATACAAAGTAACTAAAGGATTGTAAAAAAAATATTTGTCACTACTGCTATCCAAGCTCTCTGGAATGTACACTTTACTGACTCATTTTTTGCAACAAGATTTTTTAGATGTCTTGATGAAGAAACACTATTCAGTAAAGCGTAGGTTATTATCATTCATCGTTATCATTCATTAATATTCAAAATTCAAAAATTAAATACAAATGGACAATATAGAAAGTGGCTACCACAATCTCAGTAATGTTCTAAAACTGGCATTTAAAATGACAAAGCTGCGCCTTAAATGAGGGATGTTTTATTGGTATACAGGAAAAGGGGAAAATGATTGTTTCCAAGATACTGATTACCTCTGAAGCTTTGCTTCAAAGAGTATTGTTTTGATACCTGCAGCAGACAGACATTTCACCTCCACACCAAAACTTGCAGTGTCTGTGTGTGCATGTGTGGAGTAAAACTGAATCACCCCTCATAAAACTGAATCAGACCCTAATAAAACTGAATCAGTCCCTCATAAAATCTGAATCACCCCCTCATAAAACTGAATCAGACCCTAATAAAACTGAATCAGTCCCTCATAAAATCTGAATCACCCCTCATAAAACTGAATCAGACCCTAATAAAATTGAATCAGTCCCTAAATCTGAATCACCCCTAAACTTGAAGGTAATTTTACAAAGCTTCAGAAGATATTGTGCCATTTACGGTCACCTTGTTAGTATTGTTGGAATCCTCCCTTGAAATTGTGTACCACACACACTCACCCAAACATAGATCTACCTAGTCTTGTGGTGTATTCACACTTGCGATTAGTAGAACTTTTTACGATTGTCATTGTGAGGACGATTTTGATTATCTTATACTGAGCAATAGGTGTAGTTCCAAATCCATTTTGTGATCACGATTATCATTCGCGTCACAGAAAAGAATCACAATCGCAATAGTAAAACTGATCGCAGTTGTGAGTGGAGCATCACACACAGACATCCTTATCATTCGTATCACAGAAGCTACTCAACAAGTCCTTCAGAAGTTTTGGTTTACGTTTAGAAACCCGTCTTTCATTCAGTTTTGGCAAAAGTTCTCTTCATGAACAACAAATCTCTCGTTGTAGTTGGCAATGTCGGGGTCATCTCACTCTTACCTTAAACAGCGGTTTGAGACCTGTTTACACAGATCGTCAACGACCGCGACAACGTCAACGTTGTCACGGTAGTAGTCCCACACACGAGTCAAAAATTGGGTTCTGTCGCAATCGATGAAGTTCTGTGTGAATGGGTCTTTACAGATAGTTACACTCAGGATTTTTTGTGGCGCATGAGGCACAAACATTCGCCAAGAATCTTACTCGACGTGTTTACATGTGAACAGTTCAGTCAGATAAGTCGCTACAGTGATTTATACAGAAAGAGCAAAGAGTATAGTTCAGAGCAGATTACTGAATCGAAATAGACTGGATTATTTTATTTCCATCAGTTTTAGATTCAAAACGTAATGATGATTCAGTGCATCGAAAGAGTTTCAAGATTCAAGGCAAGAGAATCGAATCTTCAGATTTCAAACACGATGTGAACTCCAATAAAGAAATATTATCTGGTTAGCAACCAACATAGAGTTAGAACAATCCAGCAGTAACTATGATTAATACAATGATACAAATATTAGATTTATCATTTAGAGTGCTTTATGGTTGCTATTGGTTACCGAGAAGGTAACGGTATGGGTTGTCTCATCCATGATCCAGGTGGAACGTCGTCCCTCAATCTGTAACCATGGTTACAAAATAGCTTAGCACGATGTGATAACAATGGAATTTCCTTATTTACACTTCATTTAATGCTGACCAAGATGGTTTTTATTTGTAAATTTTTTAGAAGAAATCACCAAAATAAAAGCAAAAACTAAATGAGCAGTGGTGTACTGTACAGTACAAGAAACTGGATATACTGAACCCTCCTTTCTTGGACGGCCACCTCGCTTCTAAGAGAGAAAATTCCCTGCCATATCTCAATACTGCCTATTATTACCTAACCTCTTTTCACGCTTAAAAAGGGTGGCCTTCCAAGAGAGGGTCTATTATATTTGAAATTTTCCCCACTTTTGTTGAAATTATGGCTTATTCACACTCCACGAGAAGGGACCGGGACCGGGACAGGGAACTGGAACAGCACAATAGGAAACAATGGATTCTGGTTCCTTTCCCAGTCTTGGACCAGTGTAAACATGTGTGAACAATATATTAGAATCCATTAGTCCCAGTCCTGTTCCCTGTACCTGTTGCAGTGTGAATAAGCCATTACTCTTGCTCTACTCCCCATCCCAAATCCAGATGTCAAAATTTCCCAGAAACTACTTGTAATAATAACATTGTGTCAATCTTTTGAACAAAACATTGAATGCCAAGATAGGATGGAACTTGTAATCTACATAGACCCAACCTGTCTTCTCTTCGACATTGAAACAGTACGATAATAGTAGTCTGTTTCTTTACCATAAACAACACAGCAACAACACAAAGGTACAGCAGCACCTCTCCAATACGGTCGCCTTTGTATTACGGCCAAAATTGTGACACATCCTGTCCTGTTTCATGCAATCACTTGCTGGCTCGTTTAGAGTCAGCTTAGTGATTAATTTGGAGTGCCCACAAAATTTAGGGGATGCCTTGACACTTTTATGATAAGCAGGAAAATGATGCCATTCTGAATGTTACGAGCCAGCAATTGGTGAAGCAGATCTTCACGTGGTAATTTTGAAAATTCTTGATAGCCATACAATCTACTTTTTCGGGGAAATCTTTGTCAAATTAGGTGACCTTACAAAAGAGGTACTACTGTACATGGAGAAACCCTAAACAAATGCTTCTGTACTTTACATGGAGAAACCCTAAACAAATGCTTCTGTACTTTACATGATAGTCTTCGCAAGATTTTCTGCATTAAAATGAACCAAAAACGTTTAGAGTGAATACAGAATTTGTAACTAAAAAGGATAAAAACAAAAGCTACTACTTCTGCTTTTTTTTGGCAGAGAATATAGCAATGCGTTGCGATGGGGTGTGGTTTTGTTTTACCAAATTTTAGGTTGAGAATTTTAAAATTGAACGATTTTTTGGTTAAATTTAAAACGTTTGTGCATGACTCGAGAGTAAACAATGTGCAATATGTAAAAAGTAAAATACACCAAATGTAAAATTTTACGTGTCAACCTCGAATTTTTTGACAAAATGGGGACCGGTGGTGTGTCCCCCTGGTAGCCAATTTTCGGTCACGTGACGTTACCAGCACTTAACTGGCCAAGAATCAATCACTATAATGGTCAGGAGTTTCTCCGTTGAAATATTGTCTTATTGTCTTCTCTTCTTTTTTAAACCTTTTAAGATGTATTGTAGCCACAAAGACCGACTTTATTCGAAATGAGTTTGATTCTCCGCACTTGGTCACATGACTAGGCCACCTGGTGGACAAACAGGTAAATTTCAGATTCTAAAACGGTGTAAACATAAGCTACAGTGTCGCGAAGAGCTGCACTACAAGTCTACGCACACGGTGGTCTTACCTTAGTACTCTAAAAAATAGCAACAAAGGGCAAATTTAAAAATTAAATTAATTTTGAAAATAAAATCCCGTTTTTACCAACGTTAATATGTACCTAATATCTGAACATGATGTATTTATATTTTAAGCTTAACATGTAAAAGGCCTTTTGGGTACGTTCACCCTGGAGGATTGCACTGGCGAATGTGACGTCGCAAACGGCGTTTCAATTGTGTAGTACACCAATTTTTGTGACGTCACTAAGACATCGAAGACAAGCGTCGTTTTCGCTTTCACAATCGTTCAGTGTGAACGGGCCTTAAGGGTACATTTACACTGAGCGATAGCGATAGCGAAAACGAAAATTTTCTTTGATGTTTGCCGCCTATACTTTGATCTTTTCTGATTGTTCTTTGATCTTTTCTGTTTTCGCTATCGCTAACGCTCAGTGTAAACGCACCCTAAAGGCCTAAGCACATACACACATTCACAAAATAAAACTAAGTAAACTTTAAGCCGGTAATTTTTAAAGGGGATTTCTACAATAACGTTTCATTCTTAAAATAAACAAACAATAAACACGAACACGATACAATTAACCATGCAGTAATGTATGTGTCACCTGGATCTCATCACCCTGAGTGCAAAAAGTTAACAAAGATAAATTGTCAATCATCTGCGTGTTACTATATTTAGATCCGTGTGTTACTATATTTAGATTGAGACAAATAGGGATTATTTAATTTTTTTCTTTTTCCAAAACGAATCAATTACTTCAAAAGGTGCTTTTTTACTTTGTACTTTTTGTCAAAACACTCCAAATTTTGATTAAGGCTTCTCTCGTGAGTGAACTTTGAGATGAAAATTTAAACTTTTTGTTAGAATTTATTGGAATTGATTTAATCAGATGCGATTTTAAACATGCAAAAAAATTCGTAGAAATTCTTAAATCGGCAACTACAGTCTGCCAGCGCTACATTCGGAGACTTGACACACAATTGTGTTCGTGAACAAACCGTATTCCATCCACTCATACGGTGGCAGTCTGCTTTCATTTCAAATCATTAAAAACCTAATCTTTGGTTTTCCATTGTTCGTTCTGACATTTTGGATTGTGGATCCAACCAAAAGTGGTCCCGAGTTCCAGTCTGTCTCAAACACAGCGGAATATTTCGGTTTTACCATACGTATGGCTTCACTGTATAGGTGGCCGCAAAATACAGGTTTCAATAAACATTTCAGGCTAACCTATGCCTCCCAGAATTTCCCAATTACATTCTGCATCTAATCTATTGATATTACACACTTCTTCTTATCTATTCACACATGTATATTTAAATTAGCATTACTGCTTTTCTCAAACTTTCAGTCTGCTTGCTATCTATTGACACGTATTTACCTTGGCGTCGCCGCCCTGGTTGAGGTAGTGGTACATCATGGGTTGTCTCATCAGCTTCAGCTCCGTCAGTTTGCTCTCCGGGGACCCGAACAACAACTACAACAACAACAGCGGGGAAATCATCATACAGTATTACCGCCCGCGCGCGTAGCACGCGGGAAGGCAATGTTTACACAGGTAAATCTGATTCTGTTCTGGAAGGAGGGGTAGGGGAGGAGGGTTCTGTATTGGTCCTAACAGGGTGGGGGAGGGGAGGGGGAATACCCTGACCAGGTAACACTACCACTCCCTCCCCCCCAGCTGGATCTGGTCTAGCATGGTTAAGGATGGGGGCCGTGGTTGGCATTGTTTTGCTGCACAGTAATGTATAAACATCCTTCCTTAACAACTACAACGAATAACAAGCTTTCGCTAATGTTTTATACTTAGGCTGTATTCGCACAGAGTGAAAGTGAAGACGAAAAAGGATACGAATGTTTTGTCATATATTGAAGCGAATTTCACTCTGAAAGTAATTTCCCAAGTAAAATCACATTCGCCTTCCGTTTCTTTCACCATGAATGTGAATGTACCTTTAGTCTCATTGAGAAACTTGCATTTACATTGGTATTGTCTCGTGCTTTTAATAAACCTTGAAATCTTTTTAGAAAAATTTTACGTAGATCTTCAGCATTGCTACAGCTTGAGTTTAATGTCAGTATCGCTGTACCTTGGCTCCATACCTTAAGCCTTGTTCACACGTAACGTTTCTATTTCTGTTAACATTCAGATTTAGCATTTTTATGGTGACGCAAACGCAGATGTAGCGAATGGGTGTCCAGCCATTCTCTGTGCCAACAAGCCCTTACCTGGTAGAAGGAGTGGAAGTTCCTCTCTCCCTGCTGCTGGTGCACCACACGAGACTGCAAAATACAAGTCGAAAAAACAGTTTAATTTTTGGTGTACATGAAGGATTTAATTGAACATAAAACTTCATTTAACTCTGGCCAATGAACGCCTGAAGAGGTATCGGTGACGTCATCAACAGCAATATCGGTGACGTCACTAATCAAAGACTGTCCACATCAGCTTGAAAAAAAAATCTTGGTCTTGTTTCGATGGGGCAATTTCTTAATATTGTTTCAGTTTCTCAGAGGAAAACGTCACGTGAGTGTGGCAGAGGTACAGCATAGGAACGTTATGTCACCGGTCCTGTAACTCCTATTTACAGGTTCCAATTTTACCTCCTTTAGTATCTTACTAAATTGAGCAATTTTATCGTTGCCAAATTACATTTTAAGACCACTGAGTAACACTGAAGATATTTTTGATGCTGTATTTTGCCAGTTTTTCTTTCAGGCCTTGTTCACATATAACGGGACCGAAATTCGGCCTGAAATTATTTTGTATTGGAGAATAGAATATCAGGCTAAATGGGGTTCCAGACCCATTCTACCCATCAAAATCACCGTCACCATTGGCACAATGTTTAAACTTAACGGGTCGAATTTCGGTGACGGGCTCGTTGTCGGTACGTGTGAACAAGGCTTCACAAACGACAACAATGTGAACCCTCTCCCACACACATGTATGCCAAACAAATAAACGCACATTCTTTCGTACGTGTATGTTCATCATGTAACTGTTCGCATGTCTGTAAATTTACCCATAATTAGACTGTATTGTACACATAGTCATTAATGCATTAAACATTAAGAAGATGCTGCATGGAAATCTCGCGAGAATCACGTACGTTAAACATTCAGGGAGTTGTCTGTACTTCACACCTCCATCACACGCATCTAAGACAACATACAACACACGCATAAAAATCATTTGACGTTATACAGGTTGGACAAGGTTAATTCAAACACGGTTAACTAGAGTAAAAAAATATTTCGAAATTTCCTTTTTAGAAGAAAATTGTCTCCAATTTTTATCGCCCGCGTACGTAGTACGACAGCAAGGTGATGTTTTGACAGGCGTCTGTATGTCCACAGGATCACTGATCACTGGTACTTGGTCTAGGTCCTTCCTGGCGGGGGCAGGGGGTACCTCAGTATCTGATCCCAGGTCCTTTCCCAGGGTAGGTACTCCAGTCAGGTACAAGGTCGGTGTACCCTCCCAGCCAGGACCAGGGTGGTGGGAGGGGAAGGGGGCCCAGTCAGGGCTAAGGGAGGACATACCCCAGTCATATCCTAGTTCAGGGTACCCCCACCTCCACCCAGCCAGGACCAGGACGGGGAGGGGGTACCTCAGTCAGGTCCCAGGTCAGGGTACCTCTCCCCACCCCCACCCCCACTCGGACAGGACATGTCACAGACAGGATACGCCATGGGCGGTACGCCTCTTGCGGATCACGCAGGACTTTCTTGTTCATGATAAAAATATACGGTTAATCTGAAAACAGTTTATCCGAATAAATGGATAAATCGAAGGTTTTTGGGGAAAGTTAATTCTAATAGTCTGTACAATGGATCCCATTTACGGTATACAACAAGGATGCGGCTATAACGAGAAGTTTTTTTTTTCTTAATTTTTTGGGGGACATAAGTCCCTTTCGTGGGGCCACTAATACCCCTGTTTTGGACTTCTAGTGACGTCTACCCTGGGTTTCAAAGCCAGGGTGGATGTCTTGCTTGCACGCTTTCTTGCCTGCGCGCTAGTTCTCAGATTCACCTCTGGTGCGACACCTACCAACTGTATAGAGGTCAGCATGGCAGCTGAGCCTTTTTTTTAATCCATGTACCTGCAGGTGTGTCTGCAAGCATTGGTGGAGGTTCGGGGCTCGAACCCATGACTGTCCGTGCCGCAAGCACAGCGCTGTAAACCGTTCGGCCACTCCGGCTCGGTTTACGAGAAGTTTCTTTTACATGTTTTTACTGGTTGTAAGCAGGAATAGCTGCAAAAGACTGAAAAATGATGCTGTTGGGTTTGGTTACACTGGACGCAAACGAACACCAACAACAAGGAGAAGATTATTTTTAGCTGTCTCCAAAATACAACTCAACAGGAAAGCCTTTCAATCAAAGGTCAGACAGTTTTCCACAATTGCACTGACACGGAATGAGTTCTAAACCGTTTTGTACGACTATAACACTCGCAATCCAATAGTATTTCCCCTGGACAGGATGTACCCTACCCCCTTGACAGGACCTGTCCTGACAGGACCTGGACAGGATGTACCCTACCCCTCTTCGACTGAACAGAATCACAGACACTGGTGAAATCGTTACCTCGATAACAATAGGATCGCTTGTGCATTCGCGCTCGCTATCTCTGGACCTTTACGGCTGTACACATTGCTCTTACATAAGACTATGACATCAATACCAAGTCAAGTACTTGATGGGACAGGCTTTTTACGGGACAGCATCACTTTTCTGTGATCTTTTTGTAACTGTTGGCATCAATATCACGCAAATACTCCACATACTCCCCTCCGACTCCGTTAATTCAGTGCATCTCTATGTCCATAAATAGAAACGTGACTCATATTGGATGCTAGTGCACCGCAAGTCCTGTTAAATAAATAAAACTGAAACTTGACAACGAAATCCTCTTGTTAACGACCCCTTAATTTTTACGACCAGAAAACGAATACGACTTTTGTAAATAGGGGTCCGGTTACGAGCAGACATTTATTTTTCCTAAAGGTAAGTTCACATCGAGCGAAAACAAAACTTTTCTTTGGTGTCTCTCAAATATTTCTTTGGTCGTTTTCAGTTTTCTTTGATATTTTTCGCTTTCCCTTTCAATTCTCTCGGTGTCAGTATAAAACATATCTGATTCAGTACCAAGTCGTTGATGCATAGATCAATAACGGCAACTTCATTTATGAAGGCCCGTTTACACCAAGCGTCAGCATCAATGCAGCATGAAAGCTGCGGTGACGCTTGCGACACAGCTCTCATTGACCACAAAGGAGTTGCTCCAAAATGGGTTGCAAACCCATTTCAAAGTGTTGATGTTGACACGTTAGGTTGATGTAACAGTACAGGACAGAGTACATACAATTGATTTTGGAGCAATATCGCAGCATTGACGCAAACACATTCCCCAGTCTCAGCCCGGGGTAGGGGTACCCGAGTCCCAGATGGTATGATTAAGGAAATTTCATTTCAAGATTTGCAATTGTCACCAACCAGTGCAAAAAGACCATCTTTATTTTCCGTGCAACTGTACACAGCAGTCCCTTTGTTGACAAACTTAGAGGATCTGAAGCACGATACGTGAATTTGTTTACTTCAGGTTAAATCCTCGGATAATCCGCCAGATCCGTAAGCAGTACCATTTTCGTGATCTGTGACTTAATTGGTCGCACTTGTTGAGGAGGAGGTGTCCGTTTCGTCCGTTTCCTGTTTAACAAATTATGTTAAGTAGGGCGGTTACATTGTAATAGAGGCGTGGTTAGAAGGGGATAACTGAAGAGGTCGTTACGAAAAGGAGTTAAAGGAGGCATTACTCATTGATTATTAACTAAAGAGGGCGCTTCTTAAGTGCATATCAATTTATTAGTGCATGTGCGGAAAATAGTCAAAAAATAGGTCCCAGAAATGGCCCTAAGTATGTAAATACTCGAAAGTACTCTTCAGAGTACAGTGCATAAATTATATAATGCATGTGTTAATTTATTGTGACACTTTGAGAAGAGTTATAATGCAATTTTCATTGAACATTCACATGAAATGGTGAGCGGATTAACAAAGTACTCATCGCAGTAAAGAGGTGTATCAATCAATTGTCAGGGATCCAAAAGAGTGTGTCATTTGAGAGCGAATACTCGGAGAAGAAGGACACATGTTTTATTTGACAATAAATAACCACATTAGAATATAAAGATGAATGAAAAGTTATAGTATTTTCTTATAGTATTTTCTTTGAAAGTTTAATTTTATTGATTAAGGAAATTTCTTAATTACCGTCAGAGTATTTCAGATTGAGACACAAGAAGTGGAAAGGAGCATCATGATATTTATGTCTAGACATCCAGTCGACATGTTAGTTTGTGGAAAATAATTTCAGGAGCCAGGACGAGCGTCTGTCTAAATAGCACTGAAATAGAAAGACTCATTACATGCTTTAATTCCTTATGAAAATGTATAAAATAGATTTCTCAGCTTTAATTTCAACAGGTGATGCTCATCGGTTCACCTCCCTTGAAACTGGAATTGCAATCGGCAAAAACGGAGAAGAGAAGCGGTGAGTACTCAATGTCTTTGCTGAAATTGTGGTACATTCTAGTGTAAATGAAGAGGATTTTGACGTCCGGAAAATACTGCTGAAATATAAAGTTAACATGTTTCATTTATATTGTGTGTCGGCCACTAAGACCAAAACAATCTGGAAGTTTGTACCCAATTTCTAGAAATGTTTCATACCTAATCGTGAAGACATTATCTTGAGTGTGCAGTGGCGGATCCAGGATTTACCAGAGGAGGGGTCCCAACACACTATTTGACATTTTGTCCTCGAAAAGTGCTTGCAAATAAATAATTTTTTGGCTGGGGGGAGGGGGGCACTTCCCTGGTATAGCAATGTAGATCTGCCACTGGTATGTTATACCCATGTTTCAGGCTTAATTGTCATAAGGCATGTTCTATTAATTTTTGTAACTTGTTATGGATACGAATTATAAATGTCATAAGGCATGTTCTATTACTTAGTGTAAATTTTTATTGATACAAATTATGTGGGATGTGCATTTTATGAAATCTTATTGTGCGTTTAGGAAGGTGTGGACCTGAAATGTTGGAATCTGGGGTTTCAAGCACTAAGCCACTAGATCTAGCTTCATCATAGGTTGCTTTCGCACGTGTACATGTATGTCTATCTGTTTTACATCCATACTTACTTAATGATATGCCAAATTACGTATAAAAATACTACTGTAGAAGTCTATATTGAAATTTAATCTGTGAGGTTCGAGTCAGGTGCAGTATGGGAGGTTAACCTCACATTTGGTGGACATGAGAAAAAGTCAGGTCACATCATAACATTTAATTACAGCCTAGATCTAGATAGCAGGAACAGGATTATGGCCCACATCTAGAAAGAAATGGTTCTGTGATGCTGTAGGTAAACTAGAACAAATAGCTAGATCTAGATCTAATTAATACTGGTTACCATGGCATGCCCCAGATCCCACGATATGCCCTGGTTACTGTGGCATGCCCCAGATCCAATGATATGCCCTGGTTACCACAGCATGCCCCAGATCCCATGATATGCTCTGGTTACCACGGCATGCCCCAGATGCCATGATATGCTCTAGTTACCATGGCATGTCTCAGATGCCATGATATGCCCAGGTTACCATGGCATGCCCCAGATCCCACGATATGCCCAGGTTATCACGGCATGCCCCAGATCCCATGATATGCCCAGGTTACCATGGCATGCATCAGATCCCATGGTGTGCTCCATTTAGCACAACATGCTTCATACAGGTTAATTAGCCATCCCTGCCATTGCCTTAACATTTAATTGCTTTGCACGCTTACAAGGAGGTTGTGAAGAGCGTTCGTGTGATCTATTTAAATCTCTAAGTTCTTCCGTTGTTCAAAACACTTAAAATGATTAAGTGTGGGCATAACAAGTCTATCCTATTATAAAAAAGAAGGATCAAAATTGTGCCTTGCAATGATGAGACATTTTCGTTGAAAACGTCTGAATAAACTGGTTTTCGAAAATAAATTGCTTTCCCTAAAAAAAACTATCATATTTACATGATATAATCTTTCTGTAAACTTCTCTCTCGCAAAATAACCAGATTTTTTTACGTGAACAAGGAAATCAAAGGAATAAAATCAAAGAAATTCTGTGGTAACTGCATCAATTACAAGAACAATTAATTCCAGGTGTTTGTTTACTTGTACACAAATATGTAAACAACTGCTTACTGATAAACAAACAAGCAAACATCATGGCTCATTGTTTGGAGCATAGCTCTGTTTAAAAGTCCTTCCTTTCTCGTGACAATGTTTTACCATATTTAGGGATGTGTTGGACATTGTTAAACGATGACTCTATCTGAATCATCACCATGGCAATAATGCCTATTGACGGTATGAAAGTCTAAATACCAAGCAAGTTCAAAATTTTATCTCAAACCTAAGTCTGGTTTCTGTGAGATATCTGTATCATGAAACACAAACATTTGACCGAGTCAACACTTACATTCTGTGTGCAAATTTACTTCCAACTACAATTGAAAATTGTTGTTTCCCAACATTTACGCAAACTAAAAATTCTGGCAAAAATATGGGTCACAGAAGAGAATTAGATATTGAAAACAAGTTTTTGGATTACCGTTGGATATCTTGATTATCAAAACTATGTAGGTTTTAGTATTTGAGGCAGAGACTGAGATTTGCAGCAGGTTTACACAGGGCTGAATTTTTTCAGTAAACAAGAAAGTCCTCCTGCTTGACCGCAAGAGGCATACCGCCCGCGCTTTAGCCTGATTGACTCGGGGGTGGGGGTACCTATGTCCTGTCTGGGGGTTGGGTACCTGTCCAGGGGGTCCTACCTGTCCTATTTGATGAATCTGTCATTAGTTTTTCTTTTGAAATTTTTAGGGGAGATACGTCGTTTTTCTGAGTGTCCTTCTTCAGGACTTCTGGGTTCGATCAAATCCTAAGATTGAAAAGGCCAACATGAAAGAAACTAATTTACTGAAATGTGATCAAAGCAATCATCTGCAAAAACAATGTGACAGATGTGACTGGTTGTCATTAAGGTGAGCTAACTCTCAAGACTTTTTTGTGCTCCCATGTAACTGTCTGAAATCGCAACTCTTCCCACCATTCTCAACTACTCTTCTCTGCAAACAACTTTCGGCATCACCAGTAGCTCTTTACCAATTAATACTTCCATGCTAATCTGACACTGTATTGCCCTGGGCTCGGTTTTTGTATTGATCTTAAGACTATTTATTGTTCTCAGAATATTTTTGTCGTGCTTTAAAAGCCACTTTGGTTTTCATTCTGTCTAAATCTCAAGACAGCTCTGTAGTTGACTTGGCCAAATTCTTGAAATGAAGACTGTCTTGAGATTTTAAGTTTTGTCATTGGTCAAAAGGCTTCAAGAAGTAGGTCAAGAAAGGTCAAGTACAAAAACTGCTCAAATGTACTTGACTTGACCAAGTTCTAAAGATAGACTTGAAGATTGTGGTCTCAAGTATCAATACGGAAACGGAGCCCTACAGTGGAAATTCACTAATACCGTGACGAAGACACATTGCCAAAGGTTTGGACGCTTCATTGAAAAGGGATTAATCGAATGTATTCACCAGCATTTCTCCAAATATTTCATTTGTAGAAAGGTGTCCAAATCTGATGCCACAAATAGGAAGAGTAGAATACACCAGATATGAAGTGGACGGACACTACCTTGTCAATACTGAGGTTACTGTTTCTTGTTATCATTATTACTCCCTGTCTGGTTCTTCATCAAGGACCTGTCTGGAATCAGGAAATTGGAATGGATCAACTCAAACCTGTATAGGTACTACAATTAACTGCATTTTAAATACGTCATAGAAATCTTGTTTTTTGTCCATTTTGTATTACATTCAATTTTAAAGATAAAGATGATATGAGGTAAAGCCATGTTGGAGGCAGAAGTGTTTTATGAATGAATCAAATTATAATATTTTTCCAGGAAAATGTCAACCTTTAAGACTGGCAAATGGCAGAATAACATACACCAAATCTGCAGCAGGTGGAAAGTATCCAGCTACTACTAGAGCTGACTTCACCTTCAATTCTGTACTCACTTTATTCTCTTACCACAGAGCCATTTGTGTATCACCAGGAAACTGGGATATTGATCCTCTTTGTGGAAGTAAAGATATAAGTAGATTATTCTAATTTATAAAAATAAAAAACAATTTCTGTTGATAACCTTTAAAGTAATGTGCTACATTTGTTAGGTTTGTCACCACCAACACAAGGAAGAGAAAGAGTATTCTAACAAATCTCTACTGAATGGAGTTACAAAAAAGATAAGACAGAAATTTTATCTTGTAGGAAGATGTGAGCTTCTAAGTGTGGCAAATGGGAGAGTAAGCTTTAGCAAATCCAGATCTCCATCTTCTGGATATTACAGACGGGGTACTGAGGCTACTATCACCTGTAACTCCGGGTATTCATTATCTGGTTCACGATCCAGAACATGTGAATTATTAGGTTGGACTGGATGAACTACAAGATGTGGTAACAAAATTCAAATCAATTACTACATTTCTATTACAAAAATGCAAAGTCATAATGCAAAGTCAGAACACGATGTGATGACATCATTTGCCGTACAGTTTACTGTTGTGATGTAGGGTTATTGCTGGCTCCTTTGGAGTCAGTTTCTTGATTTATTGTGAGGTTCGCCCAATATCTAGGGAAACCTTCTTGTTGATGATTAGGTGATGCCACATCCACTGACTTATTTATCGGTAACATCAGTTTCGTGCCAACATGCCAGCACCAATGTCGCGGCATCATCTTTAACGCCCGTGTACGTAGTATGATGGGAAGGTTATGTTTTCACAGGCGTCAGTCTGTCTGTCCACAGGGGGGGGGGTTTACCCCATCTCCATCCCATAATACTGCCACTGGTCCCATGTCCTTTCTAGGCGGGCGGGGGGGGGTACCCCCTGGCCAGGGTCAGGTTGCCCAAAGACAGGACAGCAGAGAGAGCATTTGCTACGCGGCGGGCCATATGCCTCTTGCGTTCACGCAGGAGGACTTTCTTGTTTTATTTATTAATACTGGAGTGATTTTAAGCATTTTTACTCACAGTGAGTTGTCCTTCTCTGAGCAATCCGGGAAATGGGCGCGTGTATTACAGCAGAGTGGTGAATGGACAATACCCGGCAGGTACTGAAGCGACATACTATTGTAACAATGGTTACGATCGATCTGGCTCTGAAAAACGAACCTGTCGGTTATCTGGTAATTGGAGTGGATCAGCTCCATCATGCAATAGTAAGTACCTGTGACTAATACTGGAATCTGAGAGATACTCAATGGTGACACAAACATTCACTCTCTGAGTGTTGAGGATTTTACCAAGATTAGCTCATTGCTGTTTCTGGTCGCCGTAGCGAATTTATCCACTATACTATGATGGCCTTTGGTTGTTCTGTGTATTTCAAATCCAATATCTGATGGGGGTGAGATCTTTGGTAGGGGTACTGAAGGGACTGTTTTGATTTTGGGATTGGTAATGCCGGGGACCATTTTGAACCCCCGACCGGGGTGTTCGTTTGACTCGCTAATAACTGAACAGATTGTTGAGTTAATTCCTGACTTTTTGGCTCGTTTAGTGTCCACCCCGAAATGAGCCTTTGCAATCTGATCAAGCGGTTTGAATCTCCGAAGCCATTTTTGTAATCCGACTCTGGTACAGTCAAATAAATTCACATTCAGTGGATGCACTTTGTTGTACTGAGGCTGAATTACTTGCCATACAATGATTTTTACAGAGGCATGGTGGAATCAATTTGGCTGGTGGAGAAGAAGATAAACTGGTCGACGAGACCTTCGCTACCAGTCACCTCTAATGGATCACTTCGGCAACAATTTGAAATTCAAAACTTTTAAACATCGTTTAAATGTGACATCTTCAGCTAGAAAAATATGTAAAATTATAAATTCTGTCAGCTTTGAAATAATATTTTATTCTTCAAAACGAAAATGCGTTCTTCACTACACTTGTATTTATTTCTTTTACTGACACGTATGTAAACGTGTTTTCGGTATTCCATACCCCCCTCCCCCTCCACATTGTACAAACTTCATTCAAAACAAAGGAATCTTGGCACGTCTAATCTCTGAAAAAAGTTCAGCCAACTTCATGACTTTTAACTCTTAACTTTTTTCTGGATTTCTTTATCTTGAGTCACTTGTTTCCCACAATAGACGCAGAAAACAACACTCTGACTTGTGGCTTTACACAAACGAGGCCATAAAACGTTTCTAATAGCGGATGAGTAAGTCACTCTTAAAACACCAATTAGGTCCAATTCATCTTCAAAGACTTGTTCCGTATTTTGGTCCAACTATCACCTTTTATTAATTTCTAAAACTTGCTGCCAATTTTGCCAACTTTGCAACTATGTATATTACGGAAAAAGTCTAGTCTAGTCTCGTCACAGACGATGGCTTACATGTTAGCTCTGCATGTTTCAGTCAAGAGTATTTTTATCCTTCAAACAGAAACTTTGGAGATTAGGTGGTTGTTCTTGGTGAAAAAAGACGCGTTTCTATTTACTAAACTCTGCAAGATACAACGTCATAATATGATGACGACACTTGATTCGAGATTGGAAAAACGTTGCCATGCAAGGCTGCATTACTAATGCTGGCTTGTTCATGTACTATTTCATCTATTTGATGTCGTGACGTCATGCCACATAGCAACGAGTCAACCTGTCACGACGTTACTTTTTTATTCCCACAATTCGTCAAATGTGAAATAATCCTAAAACATGTCGGTCAAAAATATACGTGACTTCCGCAGATAAATGTGCACGTTTGGAATATCCCCCACATAATGTGATGATCGACTTAGATCCAAAATCCTCCTGAATACAATTGGCTTTACATTCACATTACTCCTAATGCTCACTGTTCACACCGACCGAAAGCCAAGGCGAAAATTATATCGATTCCAAAGGTTATCGGTTTCGTGTAATTTTCTGTTCAGACCAAATTTCCTTTGGAAATGGATCTGAAGCACATCTGCGAAATGAACTAGTTCTCTTTAGTTTTTGCGTTCGTTGTATCTCGGTGTGAACATAACAAAACGAGACCACTGCCCCCCCTTGCCCCCCCCCCCTCCACACACACGTCCTTACCATTCTAGACCAGACCCTTCCCGTGGACTAGACCAAGCCAGGCCAGGGGGAGGAGGTAACCTTACTAGGTGACCCTCCCCATCCCCAGACCCGACCAGACCTAGCTAGGGAGGGAAGAGGAGGTAAGGTCACCTGGTGAGGATACCTCCCTCCCCCTGTGAACAGAAGGACATTTACGTCTGAAAACAATATCTTCCTCGTACCGCGTACGTTATCCCGGGTTGACAATGCACAAATCTGAGAGAGAGTTCCCAGAACGACGAACATCGGGATCAGCAATAACTTTTTCTTTGTACATTTAGATGATAACCGGCTCTGATAGCCTCAAGTGTTTGTGTCGAAGATTGAGATCTGTGCACAAAAAATCTCCCTAAAGGTCTATTCACCTCGAACGAGAGTGACATTTTAAAAAAAAAATTTAAAAAAATTCTTTAGTGTTTTAACGTTTTCTTTAGTTTTCGCCCTCTGTGAACCTGACGTTCACACAAGTGAGAAAGCACGCAATGTGATCCACCCTGGCTTTGAAACCCAGGGTAGACGTCACCAGAAGTCCAAAACAGGGGTATCAGTGGCCCCATGAAAGGGACTCATGTCCACCAAGATTTAAAAAAAAAAACAAAAAACAAAAAAAAAACTGATGTTCACATGCCGTTCACACTTGAGTTCTTAGCAGTAATAGATCTTGGCAACACCCATGCCAAAATATCTACTTATTTGTGGCATTATCTACAATAGCTTCAGACTCAGTATGAACAGACCCTTAAGCGGAGACTGACACTTTGAAATTTGTTACTCGAACGAACGAGCCTGAAACGACAAGGGCTGTGTTTTTTACTTAGTGGTCTCGGCTTGATGGTGTACTGGACTTATGATTAAGGAACTATCACCGAGTAGAAGGGCTGGGTGCCTTCAGACCAAGGACAGGGGGAAGGCCACCAAGCCCGCGGTC
>JBCAUG010210178.1:0-19196 GCA_038406175.1 Haplosyllis leylae | reverse complement strand
TACCATAAAACTGCCAAATGCTCCCCTCCACCTTGCCCCCATATCCTCTGGGGAACTCATAGTAATCAATAAGCTGAATCTACCGAGCCAGCAACAAGCTGTCAATAATAGACAAAGGCTGTAGAACATCATTGAGCTTTTACTTACCTTAATTAGATCTATGATCCGTCCTAGTACTCAAACTTTCGCAGGAGTCACTTCTTTCAGGACTGAGTCAATTTTAAGAAATGTTCCGAATCATCAACCTCTTTTATTTTATATCTTTCACTCACCCTGAGGGAACTTTAGAAAATTCGGACTAAAATGGAAATATCACGAATTTCTGACAAAAGCTTTACAATGGAAGTCTATGGGAATTTCAGATTTTGAATGGTGCAACCTCTACTGCTGACCTTACAAAAGTAATTTTTGCAATAAAAATTCCATATTAGTGTTGTGATCCGAGTGACATGGCCATTTTTCAAGTTTTCAATTTAGAAGTAAATTAGAAATTACAAAAACAAGCACATGGTCAATAATTTCTGAATAATGTCCAATCAGTTTGTCTGACAACTTAAACTTTCTTCACTAATTTTTGACTTCAATGACTTCAATGGGATTTGCAATAGTAACATTAGGAGAGTAAGAAATTAGTGATCTCCTGACTGGTTGCCAGGGACAACAATTAGTTACCAAGTGTAACCAGCAACCAACAACAGATCTTCAATATTCTGAAGCTATCCTCTACCAACAATGAGTTAAACATCTGAAAATACACCTGAGACATAAAATTCCTTGTTATGACTCCATAGCTGACTAGTTGCTATAGGCAACAATTGTAACAAAGAAATGATGTTTCTTCAATGTTCTAAATTATCTTGCACCAACAATGAGTAAAATGCCTCATAATATGACTGACACATGAAATTCCACATTATAACCTAATGAATACCTGGGGGCACACTAAGAACAGAAAATTGACTGATTGTCAATATTTTGAAGCTATGAGTAAAACACCTCAATGGGTAAAACACCTCAAAATATAGGTGAAATATCCTGGTTCTCATTAATATGTATTAGATGACTGTTTGCTAGGGGCAACAATTGGTGATTAAGGATAACTAATGATGAATCTTCAATATTTTGAAGGCAGCAGTAAGTAAAACACCTCAAAATATGGCTAAATAGAATTTAGTGTATGAACAATTAACTGACTTGTTGCAACGGACAACAATTGTTAGCTTACCAATGAAGTATATTTCATGTTCTGAACTATTGCCCAACAAGAATGAGTAACACCTTAAAATATGTATCAAACATCAAATTCTCTATTATCACCCATTAACTCACTGGTTGTTATGGACAACAATTGGTAACCAATGATGACCATTTTTGAATGTTCTGAAGTTTTCTCCCACCAACAATGAGTAAAACACCTCAAATGTGGCTAAGATATCAAATTTCTCATTTTAATGTGCCACCCTTTTTAAGAATTCAAGATGGCTGCCATATATTAGATGAAATATAGGCCCCAATGCTCCCTGCCACCTTTGTTCAAAATTGATATTTTTTGAGTTTTGGTTTGTTTAATCCTGACCACCTTACATGTCACATTCGTACTGTAGTAAATTTGTCGAATTTGGTAAATTATTTTGCTACCAGTATCTGTAAATAGTAATTGTACTGGTATGTTGATATTTTGTACAGGTATCTAGTTCCTCACTGACACAGGTGCATAATTGCTGGCTCATTAGAGTCAGCTTATTAATTACTAAGGGGGGCACATAGTTTTCTGGGAAATGCTGGAGGGGAGCCTTTGGCACTTTTATGATAATTAGGCATAGTTTTTGTGTGCTGTGATTGGTTGGAATTTACCATTTAGAATGGGGTGAGGGGATCAACCAATCAGGAAAAGGCACATAGTGGCGTGTAGAGCATATAGTTTCTGAATTTTCAATTATTATAATTAGCCATGCTTCTGAGGACGATACAATGTTTACATTATCTGATCACGAGCCAGCATGTGTAATTCTTGCACTCCTTGGATTTTTTTTCATTTAACTCATTTATAGGAAAGATGTGAGTATTTCTTTTTGAAGTTTTTTTACTGTATTTTTTTCTGTCTTACTTACTTTTCTGTCCCTAATAATTTAGTTCTTAAAATATGGCTATAAGGTAATCACTTCTATGTATTATTATTAAAATTATGTTTACCTTTTTCAAAATTTTGAAAAAGTAAATCAATTGCAGACAAGGTCAGTTAAGGACAATTAAACTTAAATCAATTTCAATCAAAGAATGAGTGAGTTCGATAGAAAGTTTGAGATCTTGGATATGAACAATATGAAAAATAGTATCATCCTCACAGAATTTAACTCTAGTGATAGAAAAGATAAATGTATCGAGCAGCTTACTGAGTTTTTTGAGGATGAGATGAACATAGATGTAGGAATAGAAAACATATATTGGATAGGTGAGCAGTTACCCAAGCCCATAGTGATCACATTCAAAAATTATCAAGATAAATTGCTGGTACTACAAAACAGAAAGAATTTAGGGGGATTGGAGAATGAGGATGGCAACTACTACTACATCAACGACCACCTACCACCGGCAGCTAAAGAAAGAAAGTTGAGGGAAAGGAACATTCTAAGAGACAATGCACGTCAGAACCCGGACCAACAGAAGGAAATGGAGATAAAAAAGGAAAGTTAATCATTGACGGGGTACAATACAAGAGGCAAGTAAAAACCCCGGAGTCGGCGGACATTCTTAAATTATCTGTAAATCAAATAGCAGAGATTTTGGATATACCAATGGACAAGAGCAATCCAGTTGAAAAAGATGGGAATATCTTTATTGCATACACTGCTCCAGTGTCTACCTTAGAAGAAGTTCAAAGAACATATGTGAAAGTCAAACTCTTGCATGCAGATGCAAGACATGTGGTATGTGCCTACAGGGTACCTGGTACAGATCCACACATTTGCGATGACTATTGTGACGATCAGGAATACAATGCTGGTAGGAAGATTCTAAATTGGATGAAATTCCAACACATCAGGAATCGGGTAATCCTGATTGTTAGATACTTTAGTGGGACCAAAATTGGACAGGAAAGATATAAAGTGATGATGGATAGCATAGAAGAGGTGTGTGCACAATGGTTAAGTCCAAGCCCTAAAGAGCACAACTCTGACAAGCTGAAAAAGAATTGGCAGACGAGACAATTCTCAGATCGAGCACAACGAAACCAGAGGAGTCCGATTATCCAAGGCCGAGGAAGAGGAAGAGGAGAAAGAGGATTACCAAACAGAAAGTACATACCCAGAAAACAGAGGGAAAGAAGCTACAGCACCCAATTACCGAGAAGAGAATTCCAATTTAGCTGGCCAGGTTCAATACCCTCTGAAGATGGGCAGCGATCATTGACAGAAGGAAGTTGGCCTACACTAGACCAAGCAGCGGCACGAACTCGGGATAGGGAGTTAAACGGACATAGTGCTAATTAATATATAAAGTCTCAAAAACTGTTCAAATGATCTATAGTCAATTCGAAGTAATGTAAGTTTTCAAAAGATGAAATAGATATGCGTCAATTTTGTCCAGCCTCTCAATAATATTAGAAAAACTACGCTCGTATGTTAAGAAAATTTAAAATAGAAAATTGTTTTTGCCTACAATCTGTGCTGATTAAAAATGTGCATAAATATTTGATGGTGCAATTTGAAATAATAAGAAACGATGGTACTTAAAAAATATCCGCAAATGTCAGGGGCCTCAGTGATGAAACAAAAAGAAGAGCAATATTTAACTATTATCGTACAAGGGCTAATGTAATATGTTTACAAGAAACCCATTGTCAAGATATTAATCAAGAAAAAATATGGAAATCAGAGTGGGGAGGAAATATTATATTTTCGAATGGAACATCTAATGCTAGAGGAGTATGTATTTTATTGAGCAGAGATCTAGAATACAATGTCAAAAATATTCAAAAAGATGAAAATGGTTGTCTGTTGTTAATTGATTTAATTAATATAAACAGAGAAGCAGATAAAATTTCGTTATGCAACATGTATGGACCGAATCAAGACAGCCCAGAGTATTTCAATAATTTGAGCGAACAATTGAATGGTAGATTAGAAGATATTGTATTGTTTGGCGATTTCAACTTAGTTATGGATCCGAGTATAGATCGTATCAATTCAGATACCAACCACCACAAGGCTAAGGAGAACTTAGACAAAATCACAAATGAGCTCTCATTAATTGACATCTGGAGAGTTAGAAACCAAACCTCAAAACAATACTCTTGGATCAAAACATTACGTAGCAAAAACAAATTAATTGGAAGTAGAATAGATTTTGCTTTAGTTACTCAAGGGCTGTCTGGATTCATACACAACTGCTCGTATCTTCCCGGTATCAAATCTGACCATTCCGCATTTTATATATGTATAGACATATCGCAAATAGAAAGAGGAAATGGATATTGGAAATTGAATACTACTCATTTAAATAATTTAGAATGTGTACAAATGTTGAATAATGCATTAGATGTATCTATGAGTGAAGGTGAGAATATGTCAAAAATAAAGAAATGGGAATACCTGATGTTTACCATGTCTAATTCTGCACAACAGTACGCAAAAAATATTGCACAGGAAAAACATTTAATAATAGCGCAATTAAACGAAAAAGTAGCTCAAATGGAGCGACAAATAACAGAACTGACTGAGACAGAAATAGACGTTTTAATGAGATCAAAAGAAGACTTGAATGATTTTATAATGGAAAAAGCAAAAAGCGCAATGTTCAGATCTAAAGCTACATGGTATGAATTTTCAGAGGTTAACTCCAGGTATTTCTATCAACTGGAAAAAATTAGAGCGAAGGCAAAACGGTGTATGGAAATTATAACTGATAGGGGAGAAAGTGTAGTACAACCTATGGAAATCCTAAAAGAACAACATGATTTCTACAAAAAATTGTATAGTAAAAACAAAAATACCAGGTTTATTAGGCCAGAGTATGAAAGCCCGAAAATCGATAATGAAACAAAAACTGCTCTAGATAAACCGTTTACATTGGAAGAGGTAAAAATAGCAATAAAAGCATTGAACAATGGTAAATCTCCCGGAATAGATGGGTTACCGATAGAACTGTATAAGATCTTTAACCAGAAATTGACTGTCCCATTGTTTGAAATGATTCAAGAAGTTAAAAAAGAGGGTGCCTTCTTTAAAGCTTCAATGATGGGAATAATAAATTTGATACCAAAGCCCCATAAAGATTCACGGTATCTCAAACATTTGCGACCGATAACATTGTTAAATACAGATTATAAAATTGTGGAAAAAATGATGGCCAATCACTTCTTGATAGTAATGGACAGTCTAATTGCAACAGATCAGCAAGCTTTTATATCAGGAAGAAGAGGTTGTGTCAATATAAGAAAAGTTTTTGATGTTATAAAGTACGCTGATCAACATCAAATAGATGCCATGATTTTAAATTTGGACTTTCAAAAATGTTTCGATCTAATAGAAATTGAGGCAATTCTGGGAGCAATGGAATTCTTTGAATTTCCTAAATACATGTTGGAGTGGACACAAATACTGTATAGCAATTTTCAGGCAGTTATACAGAACAATGGGTGGTTTTCCAAACCGATTAAAATAGAAAGAGGAGTACACCAGGGTGGACCAAACTCCAGCTTGTATTTTTTACTATGTGCAGAGTTACTGGCGTTGGCTATAAAAAATAATACAGAGATCAAAGGAATCCCAATTGACGAAATTTTGTATGTTCTGGGACAGTATGCAGATGATATGAGTAACTATCTGTTATTCGATGAAAAAAGCTTTCAGGCTCTAGTTAAAGTTTTAGATAAATTCCACGATATAACGGGTTTCACAGTAAACTATGACAAAACAACTATCTATCGTATCGGGTCCTTGAAAAACACAAATGCACGTTTTTATGTTGAGAGACCGGTTGTATGGTCAAATGATGCCATTAACATCTTAGGCGTTTGGGTACATGAGGATATTGAACAGGCCTTTAAGTTAAATTATGATACACTACCAGTCAAAGTTAGGTCAATCTTCAATTCATGGCAAAATAGAAACTTGAGCCTAATAGGTGAAGTAAATATTGTGAATACATTGATCATATCATTGTTTACGTATAAAATGTATGTGCTTCCAAATATCCCAAAAAGGATTGTTAAAGAAGTGAACGAAAGCATTAAGAAATTTATTTGAAACGGGGGAAAACCAAAAATTGCCACGAGTCTACTTGAGAACAATATAGAATATGCAGGGATCAAATTAATAAATTTAGAAAAAAAGGAACAAGCCTTAAAGGCAACCTGGCCATCAATTTTACAAAAAATGAACATATGGCCAATATTGCATATTACTTTATAAATAACATCCTAAGAGAGGACATATGGAAGTGCATGTTAAATAAGCAGGATGTAAATGTTGTATTTTTAGAAAAGGAAAAGGATTTTTGGTATGATGTAATGACCAGCTGGGCAGTATGTACATATGAGAAACACAATATGTGTGTGGAACAATTTATTTGGTATAATAGTAACATAAGAGTAGAAAATGCACCTTTCTTTTGAAAAGATGCGTACAACAAAGGGTTAAAATATGTTCATCAATTATATCAAAGTGGTAAGCTTAAAAGTTTTCGGTTAATCTATGAACAATTTGGAATAGACATTATGCAATTCAATACCCTAATCACAGCAATACCAAAATATATCAGACAAAATGCGCAGTCAATTGCAGAGACAGTAGAGAGGGGAATCTTGTTTATGAATGCGAAAACAGCGTATCAAATGACAATTAACTATATGAAAGATGTTAAAAATAAGATAGAAAGTTGGGAAAAGGATATACATAAGATAATCCCTATCCAAGACTTCTTAAACAGTTTCCAAGATATTGTTAAAGTAACAAATGTTCCAAAGTACCGAAGCTTCCAATATAGATTATTACACAGAGCTATTGTAACGAACGTGCATTTAGAGAGATGGAGGAAAAGAGAAAATGAAATATGTACATTTTGCGGACTATATCCTGAAACATACATACATCTCTTCATATATTGTGAACAGGTTAAACCCATATGGAAACAACTAGAATCATTTATGAATCAGTATGATGAAAAGCAAATACACTTTGAGATTGACACTGTGATCTGGAACAAATTGGTTCCGGAAAGCTCGAACATTAAAAACTTTTTATGTTTGATTACCAAACAATTTATCTACAGACAACGATGTTTAAGCAAAAGTCTTCAGTTCCAGGACCTGAAGGCACATATTCAAAATGTATAAAAAATAGAGAAATTCATAGCCACAAAAAACGAAAAATTATCCAAACACAACAAAAAGTGGCACAACGGAAGTCTCAAAGTGTAACCCCTGGCATATATAGAATTAAGTAGAAGAATATTGTTGATAGAAAAGGTACAAGTCGGAGATAAACTGCACCAAATATCTATAAAGAAAAAAGAATGTTTGCACTATGTATATCAGCACAGAATAAAAGGCGTACAATTGCCAAAAAACAAAAAAAAAATTCAATCAATTTGAATTAAGTTCATTAAATGTTAATGAAGTTGATTGAGGTACTCATTTTGGCTCATTTGCAATCTGTTTATATTACGCGATCCACTGCGATGAACCCCCCTGAACAGAGGAAGCTAGCATCAAATGTGTCTTTTAAAACATTCAGCTTTAGTAAAGAGCATTGATATAAATTCAAATAAATTGTCATACAATATTAAAACATAAAATCTTGAGTGTGAGTCTCAAACGTTGTCTGAAACCCAATGGATTCTTATTAGTTTTCAAAGTGGCACTACCTTTGATGCGATGCCAGTGATACCCAGACAAGGATACCAACCTACTATTTAATCATTTTTTCTCTCAAAAACTACATGAACATGAGAAAAATTTGGCCCGGTGTAATGTGCTGAAACAGCCCCCCGTTATATCCTGACACCAGTCCATTTTTAATGTTACAAACCTACCCCACCCTCAAGCCTTAAGGGGTGAGGGTCTCATCAGTTCCCCACTCTCCTTAACAATTGAGTGCTCAACATCTGACCACCATCTCCCCTTCTATCTTTTCCCCTTAATTCCCCTTAAAATCAAAAGGAAACATAAAATTTAAATTAATTTACAGTTTCAAATATTATAAAACTAAAAAAATTTAAATATAAATATTAATGTTTATTTGCTTGAATTTTAAGTTTTGAAAATATTTGAGATTACATTTTGTTTTGAAAGATAATTAAGATTAAAATATTGATTATTCTCATTTTTTTCCAAAACAAAAATAATCAGACTTTTTAATGTCATATAATGTATCAAATATTTTGTCTTATTTCAGTTTTCAATAGTTTTGTAACATTTCAAACTTTCAATTAATTCAAATTTTATGTTTCTTTTCTATTTAAGGGGATTTAAGGGGAAACGGTAGAAGGGGAGATGGTGGTCAGATGTTGAGGGCTGAAGTGATAAGGAGAGTGGAGGACTGATAAGGACCTCTGCCCCTAAGGTTTAAGCTGTGGAGGTAGTGCTGTAACGACCCCCCTCCCTTTTTCCTGCGGGTACCTTTTTCATGGTACACCGGAGGAGGGTGGTGTGTCTTGCGCCCCCTAGATATGTCAATGGCATATGAAAGTAAACACATAGATACGCACATTTATACTTTATGTTTTACAGAAGAATGTATTGCTACTAAAATTAACAAAAGTTTATGCAAATAATGAGAATAGCGTGTGAAAAAGGAGATTATACCCGAATCTTGTCCTATGAAATGAAGTGATGCCCTTTCATCTTGTGTCATTTAATCAGTCGACATCCATGTTTCACAAATGTAATTTAAAAGAAACCTTGCCAGATTTCTTTTTAACTGGTAATCATTCAGGCTGCTACCAAATTTTATCACATTCATTTACATCATTTTTTTTACATTTTTTATTTACGTCATAAATCTATGTACAGTTTATATCTTTGACTTCTCATACATAAATTATCTATGAACACTTTTGTTCTTCAGTTTCATTTTTATCACACATTTTACACTTTTACTCTTTTAAGTTCTCTTGCATCATTAATCTATCTACAGTTATGCTCCTAAGGTTTATATAAACAATAAATATTTGTAAACATGTTGTTATCATTGACGTGAGTCAAATTACATCATCACAACACAATTTTCAATCAGCCAATTGGTTTCGTTGTAACTAGTTTCATTCAAAACACCTCATGATAAGTCTAAAAAAATTGGGTTCATAGTTTCTATTGCAAAACTTCTTTTATGAGTGATTCCATACCCACATCCTTGTGTCTCAAAGCTTTACACAGATTTTCATAAGCCACTGTCCTGTCTGGTTGAGAAGCCTTCCATATTTTAAAGACCCCATATGCTGCCATGTTTATGTTGTCCTTCTTATTATGTAGATGTCTGGCCAGTTCTTCCTCTTTCATGCTCAAACCAAGAGTACCCAGCATGAGTAGATCCATTGGCTCATTGATTTGTTTCGAGAGTTTGACCACCATGCCATCTGTGAGCTCCTTTTGATCTAGTTGGAAAACAATTGACATATAATTAAGTTAAAATATGCTCTGGTCAGAAACGAAGTTATAATTTATTTGTACATTTTAAATGTAGATGTATTTGGCAAGACCCGTTCATAAACCAACTGGACACCACGACTATTCATCCACCAAGCTTTGTCTTGCTGTAAAACTTACCTTTTGTTTTAGCAAGTTGTACTGTCACATCATCCTGTATTGTTGGTTCCTATGTTGAAAAACATTGATTGAAGTAATTGCATGACTAATTTTTATCTGAGAGATGAAAAGTTTAAAAATGTGCTAAGTGTTATTGATTTCCATGGATATTGAAACATTTGATAGATTCAGGGCAGGATGGAATAGTTTCCATGGAGAATTGTTACACGTTGTATCACACCAAGCAAAAGGTAATGAGCACATATGAAGGTAGAAGTATATTTTTTGTGACTTTGTGCTTTAGAAAAATTCTACGTATTGCTAATATGGATAGACAACCCAAACCTTAAAGTATGTTTGGATAGAAACGTTCTTTACCTTGGCCTGTGATGGAGGTATACGTATGTGAACATTCCTTGGTCTGCCTTGGATATTGGACATGGTAACTGTCATTTTACCATGGAAAACATCTACAACCCCTGAAGCCTTTAAACCAAAGTTTGCAGCATCAAAGTGTTTGCTCTTACAGAGGTGGCCATCCACAATGTGCATCATGTCTGATAGTCGTGTTGTCTAGAATAATTTCAATGCCAATGTAAGTTTTTCTTGCTATTTTCAGATTGACGTGCTACCCTTAACCCATAAGGTACAAGGGGATCATTAATCCCATGACTTTTTACCAGCCTCATTCCGAAGGATGCATGAAGGTAATGGTTTTACAGCTGTCTGTCTGTTTCACAGGGGAAGGTGGGTACCCCTGCTCATTGGTCTCTAATCCTTTGCTGGGGGAGGAAGTTCTCCTGTTCTGGTACTGGCCAGGGGAGGAGTATCCAAGTCAGGCACTATGACAGGGGTAATGGAGGGGTAGCCGTGTCCTGGCCCTAGCCCCCCCCCCCAATCCAGGAGTAGGACAGGAAAACACATCCCACCAGCCAGGAGCAGTGTACCGTGAAAAAGGTACCCACATTAAAAAGGGAGGGGGTAGTTATAACACTACATCCACCCCTTAAACCTTAGGGGCAGAGGTGCTTATCAGTTCCCCACTCTCCTCAACACTTGAGCCCTCAACACCTGACCAGCATTTCCCCTTCTATTTTTTCCCTTTAAATCTGCTTAAATAATAAGGAAACATAAAATCTGAATTCATTTACAGTTTCAAATGTTATAAAATTAAAACTTTTAAATATAATTTTTAATATTTATATTAATATTTATTTGTTGTTTTTTTTTAATTATGAAAAGATTTTTTAATATCATATAATGTGTCAACTATTTTGTCTTATTTTTATTTTCAATAGTTTTGTAACATTTGAAACTTTATATTAATTCAAATTTTATGTTTCTTTTCTATGTAAGGGGATTTAATGGGAAAAGGTGGAAGGGGAGATGGTGGTCAGATGTTGAGTGGTCAGGTCAAGTGTTAAGGAGAGTGGGGAAGTGATAAGCCCCTCACTCCTTAAGGCTCAAGGGTAGGGTCGGTTTGTGATGGTAAAAATGGACCGGTGTCAGGATATAACAGGGGGGGGGGGCTCTTTCAGCATGTTACACCGGGACCGGGAAAATTCGGGGATACTGTGTCCTGAAAAAAGACTGCAATTACCTCTGTTAACTGTTTTCTCTCAGCATCCCAGGGATCATCGTCAGGTGAAGATGGGCCCCAATGATCTGAATCAGTAACCTTCAAACAAATTGTAGCTCCGCAGTTTCCAATGTCTATGGCTGGGTTAAGAGGGACAAAGAATTGCTCAAGAAGTTTAAGGCCAAATTCTGCTGCTTCAGCCTTCAGTTCCTGATTTAAAAATGTGAAATACCCATGACATTCGTTGTAACCATAATAGGCAATTTTAGAATATTTGTCAATAATAAAACATTTCTTTCTCTTCATAGCTGCTGTTGCAAACATGTCATTTCCTTTGCAGCACTTAAAATGGTAGAAATATAGGATAACAAGGGGACCAAAGATTATACAGGTAACCGGAAAACAGTTTTCGGGTAATGAACAAAGCCTTTCTAAAACATTGATTTTATTTTCAAATAAATCAGAATTTTTTGTACCTTTTTCAGTGATTTGTCCTGGTAGAGATGATTGCACAGGTAAGTCTTGACCTTGCTGTAGGTCATCCTTTTGGATTCTGAGTCTATTTGCCCAAAAGGAAAGACCAGCAGTTTGGAGGCACAGACCTTTTCAGGACAGGTACAAACAACATCACAGAAATGATGAGCATAGATTTTAACATGAGTTTCAAAAACATCATAGTATGGTTCAAATTTGTCTATTGGTTTGCCTTTCCTGATCTTGCTAAGTTTGCCAAGTATGTTTCCAAATTTTACTTGTATTGAAGGCACAAGGTCTTCATTCTTAATGTAATGTGGGATGGTTAGTCTAAACCTGTAAACAGACTGTTCATCAATATTTACAGGGATTGACTCTTGTTGGTGCATTGGTGCATTATAGTTTTCAGCTTTTAGAAATTCATGTTTCACGGGTTCATCATCAGGGCATCCAGTATTCAATGTCATGGATCCATCATGGTCTTCAACCTTTTCAGGAAAGAAGGGCTCATGTTTCATGGGCTTATCATCAGAGTCTGTATCCATTGTGGGAGATAAGGGCTCAAGTTTTATGAGTTTATCAGCAGAGTCAGCTTCTGCTTCAGTAAACAAGGCTTCAGGCCTCATGGACTGACCATCATAGTCTACTTCCTTTTTAGCAGCTAATAGCTCACGGTTCAGGGCTTGGTGATCAGATTTTCTAATGTCTGGAGAATATAATAGTTCAAACCCCACAGGCTGTTTGTTAGAATCTCCAACCATAGGTGCATCTTCGTCAGACATCAAACACTGATTACTAATTTCACAGGTCTGAACACTCACAACTGGAGAAACTATGCATTCATTATTGGGTGTTGCATATCCTATTGTTTCTAGGTCTGTGTGTATATATTGACTAACTACAGTCTTAGGTCCTTTTACTACTTCTATGGATATGTTAGATTCTGGGTCTTGAATAATACATGATGCACCAGATGTAACAGTTGTCATGTATTCCTTCTTGTTTTTGTTTATTGTAATCGGGAATGTCTGTTTCCTGTTAGGATGGTACAGTTTATGCTGGACTGCTTCCAATGCATTCTTCCCTCCAGCATCTACAAAATAATCTATATTTTGATGCTCCAAGTTGAAGATGAATATGAAAGTCAATTGGTATACTTTTTCACAGAGTAAATCATTAAAAAGTTTGATAATTACAAGAGATATCCATTGCCTTCTGTAATTTAAGACTAAACGTTGTACAATGTGAAACTTCCATCCCGAAATAAATCCTCTACTTAATTCTCATCTTTCCACACAATATATTGACCTACCTAATGACAGCATGAGTAGTGAGGGTACTGCAGTATGTTGAAGTATCCTTTGATGAAGATCGCATTTCTTCTTCACACACCAATAGCTGAATGTATTTGGTGTTGGATGCTCATATTCCTTCACCTGCACCAGGCATGGAATGGTGTCTGTAGGCTTACTGTATGGACATAAGCTATGGAATGTGTCAGTTTGTGCAATACCTACTTTTTCCATCTTTGGGGAAAGCAGGTGTCTTATATCCCTAGAAAAAGTTACCAGTTGGAAAATATCCTGCTTCAAAAATTTTTGTGAACTACAAATGCTAACTCGTAACAAATCATTCTTCATCAAGACCACCAACATTAATTCCGTTGTCAGCTCAAATAAAGCTTCAGTGGGGGAAATGTGGTGTTTGCGTTCACAGAATTTCCAGGTCTTGATCTTTGAACATTCTGCAAGAAGCTGGTGAAAAGTTCCTGATGAGAATGTGTTCCCTGACTTGGGGCTGTCAAGTTCATAGTATATCTCCACACTTCCAACAGATTTCTGCTGGTTAGATATTCTGTGTTCTAAGTTAATAACTTGACTGGAAACATCATCATGGACATTTGGCTTTAACTCTTGTTCCATTGATCCAGTTGTCTGTTCTATTTGGTATGACATGCCACTTTCCCCTGTAATATATTAATAGGGAACTGGGAATTCTTTAAAAAACTTATTTTGATTTTTGCAAAATTTTAGCCTGCATCAACTTCCTCTAGAATGCATTCAAAAAGTAGTTGAGAATTAAGTAAATCTATTTTAAGGGGTAAAAAAGGAATAAGCTGTCAATCTTTACCTTGAGTATATTCCAATGATTTCTGAAATGTGTAAGAAATATTCACTTTTGTAATCTTCAGTAAGAAAATGGCACTATTTCATTTAGAACAACTTGAAAATGTTGATCCACCGTTCTTACCTTTTTAATTTTCTGCTCAGAATCTGTTTCTGTCAATTTTGCAGGCGGCACAGAGGCTGCAATTGTGTTGATCCCAAGGTGCAATGTGAGTCCCATCTGCTTGTCACAGGCATTTTTAAGTTTAATCAATTCTTCCTGCATTTCCAACCAGTTGTTTCCTTCCAGATGAAGATTTCTTAAACCGGAAAGCATTTGCTTTTGTACCAAGTTAGTCAGATGATTCACGTCAGACTTATTTAATCTCGTAGAATTCAAACCAAGTGTTTGCAAGGAAGGCAGTCCTGCGTGTGCCATAAGAAACAGTAAGCAGCCTGTGAGGACGTTCGAGGAAAGGTCTATGTAAGTAAGGTTCTTACAGTTCGACAGCACCTTTAGCAGTTCTACCCACACATCTTCTTGAATTGCAATCATCTCCAGACTTATTATCTTCAGCCGTGGGTCATCTCCCCAAGATCTAATTGACTCTGCAAGATATCGTCCAGAATCACCCAAGGTGTTGTTTCCAAGGTTCAAATGTGTTAGGTTTCCGCAGGTGGTAAGGGACAGTAGAACCTCAGCACACACCTTTTCAGGTAATGCACAGTTCATCAGGTATAAATGCTGTAGAGGTGGATTATTTCCCCATGATCTTATCACCTGTGCCAAGTGATACCCAGACTCACCCAATGAGTTGTCAGTGAGATCCAAGTATGTTAGGTTTCTACAAGTGGCAAGAGTCTGTAAAATCTCAGCACACACCTGTTCAGGTAATGAACAGTTCCTCAGGTCTGAAAGCTGTAGAGGTGGATCATTTCCCCATGATCTTATCACATGTGCCAGAAGATGTCCAGACTTACCCAATGAGTTGTTAGAAATCGATAAATATTTCAGATGTCTACAAGTGGCAAGAGGCTGTAAAATCTCAGCACACACCTGTTCAGGTAATGAACAGTTCCTCAGGTATAACTCCTGTAGAGGTGGATCATTTCCCCATGATCTTATCACATGTGCCAGGTGATATCCAGATTTACCAAATGTGTTGTTAGAAATTGATAAATATTTCAGATTTCTACAAGTGGCAAGAGACTGCAGAACATCAGCACACACATGTTCAGGTAATGAACAGTTCCTGAGGTTTAAGAACTGTAGAGGAGGATTACTTCCCCATGATCTTATAACATGTGCAAGGTGATACCCAGACTCACCCAGTGAGTTGTCAGGGACATCTAAGTATGTTAGGTTACTACAATTGACAAGAGACTGCAGAACATCAGCACACACCTGTTCAGGTAATGAACAGTTCATCAGGTATAAATGCTGTAGAGGCGGATTATTTCCCCATGATCTTAACACATCTGCCAGGTGATACCCAGAATCACCCAATGAGTTGTCAGTGAGATCCAAGTATGTTAGGTTTCTACAAGTGGCAAGAGTCTGTAAAATCTCCGCACACACCTGTTCAGGTAATGAACAGTTCCTCATGTCTAACAGCTGTAGAGGTGGATCTTTTCCCCATGATCTTATCACATGTGCCAGGTGATACCCAGAATCACTTACAGTATTTTGATTGAGATGTAACTCTCTTAGATGTTTACAGCCAGACAGAGACTGAAACAGTTCAGGCCATATTGCTTCTGGTATTGAACAACTATTTAGACTTAAAGCTTGTAGTAGTGAATCATCTCCCCAAGACCTGATTGAATGTGCAAGATGAAAACCAAGTTCACCTGAAACTATTCCTGTCAACCTGATAGTTGTCAGATAATTACAAATCTTAAGGAACTGTAGAAGTTCTATCCATTTGTAATTTGGCATGGAATAGTTCATTAGCTCTATGCTCCTCAAAGGAGGATTCCATCCTTGGTGATCAATTAAATCTGATACAAGGCTTCCATTTTCACCTAAATCCGAATTACACACCAACTCTTGGGGAAATGACTGTACTTTATGTCGTTTCTCTTTGATTTGATTTGTCCAGTCTGAAAAAACAACATGTTCATCTACTGTGGTAAAAGCGGAAAAAAATTGAAAGGTAAATATCTTAGTCTGCGAGAAAATATTTGTAGCTTTTGTTAAATTTTACATTTTGTTCAAAAAGACACAATGAATACAAAATTAATATAGTTCTTAGTTAGTTGAAAGAATACAAAACCTTGATTGTCCTTGTAATTTTTACTAGTAACATTGGTATAAGGACGTAGACTCTCCCATATGTTTGAATCCACAAACCCCATCTCCTCCCACAATGTGATTTCATTCACAAATCTCTTCACGGTGTATGAACTACCATAACCATGTTGTTTCCACCATAAACCCAGAGTCTAACAAACATAATTGAACTTTTTAAAGATTTAGAAGCAAAAAACAATTTTCTTTTGCCATACCTTGTTGGTTCGTTCAGATTCAGCTTAAATGGGGATACCCATAAATGTGGGGAGTTTCTGGCATCTTTATGGAAACTATGTGTCCAGTCAGGTAATTTATTTATTAGTGACGTCACTTTCTGTACCAGCATGCAATTGTATAATATTGCTACAATATATTTTTATTGTTATCTGAAATATTTGATGCTTAAATTTCACTTACTGAATTTATCTCCTCGTTGGTCGTCGTGTTTGACGTGATCTGATATTCCTCTTCAGGGAGTCCCAGATGTTTGACAAATAGTCCAAGTTTATCATGTTTTATGTGTTTTGCTATTTGCCCAACTAGAGAATAGTCAATTGGATCATTTTCTTCGTAAATAAACTTTCCTTTTTTAGAAACAGAAGCCATTTCTTTGCTTTAATTTTTGGCCTACTATTCTAGGATGCAGTCACTTCCTTCAAATGTCACATCAGCCCAATACATAAATGTGAATCGATTCAATATATGTTTATATCTACATAACCTTGAAGACATTCAATGTTATCAGTGTGGTACAGCTGTCTACAATATGAAGGCAATTCCCATGGTCATTCAATGATTGATATGGGGTCTTAATGTCACGTGAGCCTGAGTCTGCAGATTTTATCACATTACTTTGAAGTTTCACCCAGTTAATGGGCTATTGATCTTATGATAAACCTGCTCATCCTCACATGCTTCCTACATGTTGGAACTTTTTGTACACCAACAATCTACAATCAGGATATTAATGAATGTTTTGGTCAGAAGAATAGTTCATGCTTCAGTCCTTTGTTTTCACAACCCTTTGACTGAAGCACCAACACACATTTAGCAAAAGATTCCAAAATGTGCATGAAATCGAGAAATGTTTGGTCCGTGGGTGCGGGATGTCGCAAAAGCTTTGTACGGCATCTTAGATCCGCTAAAAAAATAAAGCTGAATTCCTGGAAAAAAACATCTGTTAAAACTGAAAAAAAATAAATGAGAACTGTAGTGCAGTGGATATTCTATTTTCTATTAATAGATGGATACAAGCCTGTGAAGTCTGGTAATCAAAAAGTAAAACTAAATCTTTGAGATAACTAAGAATATTAGCATTTTTTGCCTAAATTTGAGGTTGGTAGGTGAGCATTTTTAAGTGTGCAAGTTTGCAGAATTTGAAACTGAACATTCAAAGATTTTTTTTTCATTTTGATGTTGTGTCATTACTTTGTTAAAGTTGACAACTTTAAACCAGTATTTCAAATATGTGCGCATGTATTTCATACCAGCAGATTGCATGAATTATTGAAAACATTGGCAAATTTTCTGAAATTCCATCACAAAAAAATCAGTAATTAACAATTTTGCTATGAAATCAGGCCTTGTGAGATTGTTTTGATATATTTTTGGAATTTTCTCAGTGATCTAATTTAATTAGGTCAATTAAGGTCTTCAGCAAATTACCTAAAATTCCATCATGAAAAATTTGGCAACTGTCATTTATCCTGTGTAATTGACCCTGACATTTTCTCTGCAATTTACCCAAAATTCCATCATGAAGAAACCAGCAAATGCCATTTTACTGTGTGACTGATCCTTCCAGGTATTTTTGATATCTATCTGATTTTTCTCACTGATCTAATTTCATAAGGTCAATTGAAGTCATTTGGAAATGTCCTAGAATTCTATCACAAATAAATCTGCAATTGTCATTTTTTATACAAAATGAGGCCTTGTGAGGTTTTTGGATATTTTTAGGAATTTTCTTTCTGGCAGTGGCAATTGACATTTTTTCTGTGTGACTGATCTATGTGACTGTTTCAAATATTTTTCCAGATTTTCCCCACTGATCCAAGTCAATTGGGTCAATTATGCTCATTGGAAATTATCTTAAACCCCACTAGGAAAATGGTATGATTGTTTGTTCGCTACATCTATAGTAACCTTTAATAGCCCCAATGTTACATCAAGATCATGGAGTGTCTCAACAAATCACATTTTAATCGACTTTTGTCAAGTAACAAAATAATCAGATCAAACCAGTAGCGGGTAACAACCATTGCATATGATAAATTTTTGACACCCCAGAAATTTTACCCACTTCTATGTACAGATGAAAAGTGCTTGCAGACATAGCTACAATTCCCTTTTGGCTCCTGTGCATGTCCAGATCAACAACCCATAATTGTCCAAAAAGTTTTTGGTCCACAAATAGTATTAACTATGGCTGCCCCTATCGGTAAAAATAAACCTTCTAAAAATCTGACTTCACTCGTTCCACTAGTTATCAATAAGTTTATTAACCCATTTTAGGATTAACTTCACTCAACTTCTCCCGACAGTTTGGGAGCATTTTTCTTCATAACTAATATGTAAATAAGTTCCGCATACACCATATTGTCTTGCTTAAAAGATTTCACTATACATAGTCACAAACTCCAGGTTTAAGGATAAGCTGCTGAGTACAAGGTCTTTTTGACTTGCTGGATACTTAATCTCATTGGCTGTGAGATCACACGAGGTCATTGGCTGGTCGCTCATTTGGATCCCTATGAGACTCACAACCTTTAGTATAAGCACTAGCTTGCACCAGTTGGGGACTATGCATGATCATTCCGTGGTCATATGACTGATAAGAATTAGGACAATTACGTTAAATGTTTTTGTGTTGTATTTTATACTCTGATAGATCATAACCCTTGTTATCGAAAATACTGAAAATAAATAAATGAGAACTGTAGTGCAGTGGATATTCTATTTTCTATTAATAGATGGATACAAGCCTGTGAAGTCTGGTAA
>JBCAUG010210067.1:0-19199 GCA_038406175.1 Haplosyllis leylae | reverse complement strand
TGAACGGACAGACACCTGTGAAAACATTACCTCCTCTCGTACTACGTACGCGGTCGGTAAATATTTGGCAGTCGAAAACTTAGCCTATTTCATAGGATTTTCGTGGACTTGACTAAAAATACCCTGATCCCCCTTTTGCGTCGAGATCCCACCATCTCTGAGAAATTGTGGATCCGCCACATATTTGTAACGGCCTCTATTACCTTTGCTTGGTATGCAGTGAGAACTTGGCTTGGTTTCAGTTTTCCAGATTTTATTGCTTCCTTCAGTTCAATCAGCGATAAAAGAATTATTCTTTCAATTTCTTCAGTCTGATAATGGACAAAAGTCTTAATACTCTGTTTCAGGAGAATGCACAAATGCCCTTTGGTAGATGCAAACTTTGGTAGTGGCTAATTTCAAGAAATAAAAATCAGGAAAAACATGTTTGCATGTTTATAATTATTTAACATATGTGCATTCATTGGAGAATCTCACATAGAATTATTTGAAAATAATGTAACAGCTGTAACATTCTTACAAAATTTAGTAAGAATTCACAAACTCATTGAAAAATTATGTAAATTTTCCTGAATTATAAACATTATTCCAAGTATTGTTTTGCAATATAATATCACTGTTTTAGATTTTCCACCACACTCAAATATTTTGTTAAAATTTTAAAAAAAAAGCAGCATCCTTGTAACCTATAGCCTCTATCAAGGTCCAAATCCGGTGGCTGATAAACGAACAATGAAATATCTTGAGCTTCTAATTTAAATTGGAACCACAAAAAATTAAATGTTTATTAGATCTATTACAGGAAAACATTTTTTATACGAACACATTTAGATAAACCAACGTAAAATCCACCTTTTGGTTGTTATTTTCAAACTTTTTTCGAACAGCTTCGATGGTATTCAATGCTTCTCTTTTCTTCTGTTCTCTCTTCTTGTCATTCTGTCGGATACGGTGCCAAGTGTAAATCCGTCTTGTAGCGATAGTTGTCACAACAATAGTACCAATGGCAGCAAACATCTCTGTAAAAATCTTCCTCAATTAAAAAACACGATAGTGGACGAGCAAAGTGATGAGTTATGAGAAGATCAAAGGTGTTCTTTGTTTCAAATAAAGGCATTTTTTGTGCACAGTCACAATCTTTGTGACGAAGGACTGATGGTAATATTCTGGCAATTATTAAAACCTATAAAATAGACTCTGGTCTTTTGTACTTTTTCAGGTGGTCCGATATCACTTGGCTGGATGTCTAAAGATTATCATCCCTATGTACACTACACTTTTGAATAAGAATCATTTTGTAAAGTATAATACATTAATGCATGTTTATCATCTAATTGACACGTTTGACTGTCTAAACATTGGGATACGTGTGTTATTTAATTGACAGCCACAAGTCCCGAAGAATCAGTCCAAAGTCATGTGAATTTTTATTCGGATTTTATCGGATTTTTGCCTGTTTAAAGGTTTGAAGGCACTTACTGTTTGATTCCAGCCATGCTTGTCCAAAGAATTCTTTCGAAAAGTAGGTTTCCCAAATTCTCCACCCTTGCAGCTGAATCATGTTACTTACATTTGTTGTTGAAGTGTTGTGAATATCAAAGGAGGTTTATTTTAGCGAAAGATTAGACGTGTTGATGAAGACTAACAAGAGATAAGAACCTCGAGTTAAGAAGAAGAGGGTCAATTTCAACGTTCAAAAACATAATTCTTTTTCTTTTAGTTTCATAACTGAGATTAAGCTACTCAAATTGCAGAGGAAATGGTGATTTCATATATAAATGCTTAATCAATTGTGCTACATTAGATAACAACAAATTAAAATGTTTCACAATGATATGTCAACAGTATACTACGTATTGTCAAATGGATCGTAAGGTCCAATAACCAATTTAATTGCCACACATAAATGTACCAGGTGACACTACATGAGTTAACTTCATCAGGAAGTGCCGGCACGTCACTGCTGCTCATTCCCGCACTCTGAGCTGTCAATCATCCTGCCCATGGGTTTCCTTTTACAAACTCTCATGGAATGTGTAGTTGCCAGTAAAAGGGGCTCAGGACGATAAAGTCAAAAGCGGAAAACCCAAGCAATTAGGCAACTAAATGCCACTTTGTGACGGATGCCAGTAGATATCTTAGAGTTTGTACGCATTTCGTTTTTTGTGATGTATGGTAGATCTATTGATTAAATATTTACCAACAAGTAAAATAACAAATACCAAATTAGGACAAACTAGATTTATATTACCGTAATTTTTATTTTTATTTCAAATTGACAAATTATATGTTTTCTCACACAATAATTGCATCAAGACCCAACATAGCAATTTTAGGGAACATTTTGTTTTATCAAACGCTCAGATGTTGTCGTTTTTCTGCTTCAATTCGAATTTTAATGGCTTTTTCCAACAGTTGGGAGAACGGCATTTGAGTCCTTTTTAAAAATGGCAATGAAATGGTTGGCCATCTCATGAAATGTGTAGTTGCTGGCCAAAGGGATTCAGCACATATATATGTAAAGATTTGACACTAGTTCATGATATGGAAATCAGCAGCGCCCTCTACTTCCTTCATCACCCTCAAACACATCTCATCTTCATACCAAGGTGCCACAACCTGTACTCCTACTGGAAGCCCAACAGAGCCTTCCATAGCCTAGAGAATAGCGCAAAGGACTAATTCCAAATGACTCTTCTCCCTTTAATTTTTTTTCGTTTCGAATACTTGAATTTCTCATTTGATCAATCGGGTCAATTTTCGTTCAAGGCATCAGTTGAAACAAAGGTATTGAGGCCCTCACCTCCTTAACACGTTTATGCCACATATCATGATCTGGATAAGTTTTCATCATATTGTCATCCTCTTCCGTTACGCTCGTCATGCGCACAATACCCGCGGGAAAGTTCAGGACATTGTACGGTGACAGATAGGTTCCTGAAGCTGAAATAAAGGATGGCCATTGACTGGTAAAATCACGAACAGATTCACATGGGATTTTTGCTGATAACAGCTTTCCAGTTTTTTACAAGCATGATCTGAGTAATGTTTGAAGTAGTTTATGAGTTTACCTCGCACGGGAAATTATTAGTAATAACGATAAAAATAATAGCATGCTTTTTTCGTCTCGAAAAATAAACTAAATGCCTCACGAACGAGCAGATCAGCAGATTTTAGCGGTGGAGCAGGAAAGGCACCGCCTGGACAGATTACGGCATCAAGCTCCATCTTCCTCCATTCTTCCAACACCTTTCGTCGCATTTGCTAATTCAAACATTGTTTTCAATTTATTTAGGCTAACTCTTATTTTCTGTCACAAATTGTTTTGCACAGTCAGTTATCACGGAATTGAAATACTGTGATAAGAAGTACACACTGAAAAATATCGAACTTACTCGATAATGTGCGCAGATTTTCCAATAATGGTCAGTTGTTCTAAAAGGACAAAAGTAAAATAACGTGACTTAAAAGTTCATAGTATTGTCTATGATGCACTACTTTATGTAAAAAGGAAAGAAGGGTAGAATTTTACGACAACCTTTGGTATTTCACAGCAATCAGTTTTGCAGCAAATGGATCCTGTGGAAGACAAAGAAGGATTTTAAAATAGAATTCATTTCAAAGAAATTAAGAAGTAAAACTAGAAATCTTTTGTGAAGTACCTTAAAGGCCACTAACTTGGCGTAAAGAGGTCTCAGCCACTGGGGCAGTGATCTGCCTCGGAAAAGATACTTCATACAATCGTCTATTACGTCGAATGTGCTAATTGAAGCAAACAATAGTTCCAGCTTTGAACTGTGCAAAAGTAAACTACCGAATCTTAGAACAATTCTGTGACTAAATGCCTCTTAAAATAGTTCCATTATCTCTTACAGTGCCAGAAACAACTCTTCTCCGCCATTTGCAAACATAGCATCAATTGGCAATTCTGTTATTTCTTGAAAGTCTGATAGTGTCCATTCAATTAACTGCAAACAAAAATCATTAAAAATACGTTTAGTACACAATATTTTGCTGCAACAATACAATCTGTTGAAAATTTAATAAATTGTCGAAATTTTAAAAATATCAGAACAGAACGTCACAAGAGTACCATATGTTCCTTGCTCTCTAAGTATTGTTTAGCCTGACGAACAGCTCTTTTCACGGCAGGAACTGTCGCCAATATACCATTGTCCGTGTAGTAACCGATCTTGAGTGGTCTTGTGTCATTCAAGATCTGTGCAGAAACAATGATAGTCGAGGTTTTCAAATATTCTAGCAACAAATTTATACATTGGCTTTGAGACAAAATATTTGTCTTCAATAATATTTGTCTTCTTTGGACAGCCGTTCACTCAGTCCATTTATCTGGAGCTTATGCGATAGCACTGATATGAATAGATTTTTATTTAAATTTAAATGAAGAAGTAGAAAATAAAACATACCACTCTTTGTTAAAACGTAGATCTCACTTGGGGAATATTTTGGTAGCATACTTTTTTGAAAAACAAGTTATTTTTAATTTAAACTACCTCATCATTGAAGGGGAGAGGTGCCGTCGTGGGATCAATTTTGTTTGCTTCCTTTCCATCAAAAAAAATTTGCGACGCTAAAATGACACTGTCGACATCTCTAGCCAAGGGACCCGAAGCACCGAGTACTGAAAAAGGTTTAATACCAGCATTGATTATTGAGCGAACAAATCAATGTCACACATTTTTAAGTAAACACAGAATGATGAGGAACAAAATTCTTTGGGCTGTATTTTGTGAGTCTGATTACAGTGATTAGATTCCACTTACGGACATTCTCATGGTAAAGGACTGGTTTCCCCCAACGATTTCACGATCAAGGAGGCTGAAATGAAATTTGGAATGTAAATTTTGCTCCTCTCTGTCTAAGATAAGAACTAGTTATTTGTTATTCCGCTTGTTGTGATTATTGTTGTCTGAGAATTTTTCTATTGACCACAAGGTTTTGTTTTACCTGTGTCTATTTGTAATTGGCTTGAATCCACAAAGACCGGTGAAAAAACTTGGATTTCTGATGCTACCTCCTATATCACTTCCAATTCCCAATATGGAGCCCCGTGATGCTATCAGAGCAGATTCACCACCAGAGGAGTCACCTGATCCTCTTATAGTGTCATGTGGATTACATGGCACGCCAAATATTGGATTGCTTACTTCAAGACTGACCAAAGAAAAGAAAGAGACGCATATGATGAACATCGTGACAGAGAATTCTCATGGTAAGGCCAGGTTGTTCCAGTTACAAACAAATTAAACAAATGACTCTTGGTAAATGTTCCATCTGGTATAGTGAAAATACTTACGCAAGTTGAAACTGTGGTACGTTTGTTTTACAAAATGGAATAGCTCCGTGTTTCCTTAGTAGCTGTAATGTAAGAAAGTTAATTAGTAGGCACCGTTTGACGACACACAAGAATACAAAACGAAAAGCCGACGTAAATGGCGGGAATTTAAAGTGGAGTTAACTGTAATTTTGTTATTTTCTTGTTACCTGAGCTGTTGTTGAGTCCATTTCCATGGGGACTTCACACAATTCTGTCAATCCCCGTGTGCAATCATATCCCTGAAATGAAATTACGTAGGTAATTTGTTTGAATTTAATATAGATCTGTTTGCATCCTCCAATTTTAGATAAATGCAGATAATTATTTTTCTGACTGGTAAATATTTAAAGAATTAAGCAGGAATCAGTCTTCTCTGTGGGTCACTGATGCCCATGATGTCACTGACTGGTCCCTCAGATTCACCTTTGTTTATGTTTTGTGATGTTCATGGGTTTGATTAATTGCTTACCTTCAATGGAACGTCATCTTTGAGACTGACGGGAACTCCATGCAAAAGTTTCCCATCTCCATCTGATTTGTCGGCTTCTTCTGCCCAAATCTGAATAACAAGATAAAATTGCGATGAAAAATATTTTCGTGTACCTGTCAAGTGACATGTATTTTAAAAAATCACTTTTGACTACAAGAGACGTGATTTGCTCGCATTTTCTGTACCTCAGCTTCAACGATGTATTCAGTGATGCAGTTCGTCCTGGCCTGCGCTTCAAGTGACTGCAAGATAAAATTGCCTTCATAGTTTTTGACTCCTTAACGCGAGTTTGGTAAAAAGCTATGAATATTTGGATATATTACGAGAATTTTTGAACAGCTTAATTTAGAAAATCGGGGTGTACAAAACATAGTCAGAATTATTGTATCATAAATATATTCCCGCCAATTTCCCAAAGAAATGCATGAATAACCTCCTCAAGCTAAATTTTGTATCCCCTGTAGCCTCACATGGACCAATTACACCCACCTTCGCCTGAAAAGCTGTCAGGACGTCACTTGGTTTTAATTGACCAGATTTGATTGCATCTCTCAATTCATTCAGTGATAAACTGACAATCCTCTCAACAAAGTTGGACTGTGATAAAAAGTAGAGATATATTCTTTTGAAAGAAGTTGAATACTTCAAATATTTCAGAACAAGTTATCTAATCATTTGAGTCTGCCATTATTTCTTGCCAGTTTTCATTTCCATTTGGGAAAGCAAGGCCTGAAGTTTCGAACAGTTCAATGTTATCCTTCAATGAATATAATCACGCCTGGATATGTTTACATTTATCTTTTATCCTTCTTATGCTGGATTCCTTGTTTGCTTGCTTACGTCGTCGCTTAAGTTCATTTTGTCGAATCTTGTAGGCTTTGAAAAACCGAAATATGGTAAACCCCACAAAAAGCGTACCGCCTACTTTTGTAAATAAACCTACGACAAATAAATGCAAAGCATGCAGTAACAGAGGGTAGACCAATATTGTCGCATTGTTGATAATATAACTCACCCTGTAGGTAGAGCATCCATTTCTGACTGTTTTCAATGGTGTCAGTCATTTCTGACTGGGTTTTACAAAGGCGGTCAATGGGAAAAAGGGATTTGGAAACGTAGGGCAAAATTGAGGCCATTTGTCTACAAAATAATATTGCAGAAATATACTGCATAATGGATATATATATCCGAACTACCTTTTAGTGTTTATAATACATTTGGGGGTGACTCAGATATTCACAGATTTGATAACAGGAAGTAAACAAGTAGCATGCATTTTTTGCCATTGTCGACTTTTTTGTTTACTTCCTGTGAGCAATCTGTGAATAGCTGAGTCATCCCCAAATGTATGGTAAAAACTAAAACGTAGTTCGGATCAATCCATTATGAAGTATATTTCTGCAATATCATCTTCTTGACAAGTGTCCTCAATATTACCCCATGCTTCCACATCCCCTTTTCTCATAGACCACCAGTGTAAAACCCAGTCAGAAATGACTGACACCATCTAAAATAGTCAGAAATGATAGATCTACCTACAGGGTGTAACTGATTGATTGATTGAAAATATTTTCTCCATGTTCTGTTTGCATTACAGCTTTACATATTTCAGACAATTTTACACATTAAAGCATAGCCATAGTGGTTGTTTTCCATGTGTGGACATAAAATAGAAAGTTTTTCCAACAGGAGAAAATTGGGAACTACGACTGAACCAATCAGTGATCTGCCGCGCTACAACCCCTATTCATTAAATCTACAAAGGTGTGAAACAGGGGATTCAACTGGCCTGTAAAATGCACACGATTTCGGCCTCTCAATTCAAAATAAATCTCCTTATCAGGGGTCGGGAGCCGGTGTGAGCACCAAGAGCGGAAGATGAGCGCAGACGAGTGCAAACAACATGATTGCGATCACAAAGTGATTGCAAGAAGCTTTAAACCTTTGTGTGCTCCCAAAAATGCACTAAATTGTAGCACATTGAAGTTTCATTAAAGTTCTTTGCAATTTTTTTGCAATCATTTTTTTATTTCTTTTGAAACGTTAATCAAATATGAGATGCATTTGGCTAAATTGCAAAACATTAATAAATTCTAATATGTTTGTAGATTTGGCCATAATTTTTTCAAATTCATTGAAGCGATAGAAATATTTGAAATAATGAAATTTCTATCAAAAAAGCACATTTGGAAGATTTACCCTCATCTGTTGACAAGTTAATCTCAATATTGGCTCAGCAGAAAACTCAAAATATGTCTCATAGTTTTTATTATTATTTGTATATTTGGCCATAATTTTTGGGTTGATATTCATTCAGTGGTTTTTCTGATGTGGATGGATTTAAATCCATTTCTCAGATGCTCCATAGAAGTCAATGTACATTTCATGCCTTGCAATCATTAAAGTTTCATGTGCTCACACCGGCTCCCGACCCCTGCTTATGCTAAATTTTACAAAGTTGGCAACATTGTCAACAAAGGCTTACACGGAGAAAAGCAAAGTAAATTCAGGAAAAAAATTGCCCTCAATGGGAACAGAACCCATGACTTCTCCATCTTTACTCTAATGCCTTACAGACTGAACTAAGTACACATGTGTCAGAAAGGAAATCACTAAACTGAACTTTGCTTCATGCACCACTGCACTTATTGGAATTGGATCATTTCCAGAATCAGCAGCGGATGACTTTATAAAGCTCTCAAAGATTCAGACTGAAAACCAAATATCAACTTAGCTCAGTCAGTAAGGCATTAGAGTAAATGCCAAGAGGTTCTGGGTTCTATTCCATTTTTTTGTTCTGTAGATCTATTTATTTTGCTCTTCCCTGTGTAAGCCGTTGGCAATGTGGCCAACTTTGTATAATTTAGGGGAAACTCGACTGCCTACTAGTTGGAACCAGAAGAAGATTTGATGTGAACATTACCTTTCATTCGAGTGTCTCTTCCCTGAAGGGTTTTCAATAAATATTTATTTAACATATCGGCTATTTTTTTTAACGTGGTCATGATTAAAAACAAAAGTATGTGGTCTGCAAAACAGAAGACAAGACTTATTAAAGGAATAAATAACAAATAATAAAATCTAGAAAAGATCAAAAAAAATTGGCACGTCTTCAATAACATTTTCATGAAAAGTGGTGCCATTGTCAAATTACAATTCTACAGGTAACATTAATGAGATCAATTGAAAATCTTTGAAAATTATTACCGTACTCTTGCGTTCCTCCAGAAAGAGAGAGTGAGGAATAAATAGAACGCTATTTTTCCTTTCTTGGTTGATATTGAATGGTGATCTAAATGTTGTCCTGTACCTTTAGGTGGTTATTTGTTTGATATCTAGTTCACCAAAAATACGTTTTTATGTTGTTTTACCGAATCAGGAGGAAGGAGGAAAGTTTGACGCTATCTCCACATTATTCATCCTTATCAAGACAGAAACATTGTGTCGGTTTTGTACAACTAATAATAGACATCGAAACATCAACCTATTTCATCTAATCTTAGATTTGCTGACTGGGTAAAATGTGTGGCGCTGAAAGCAATACTGATCTATGAATTGAGCCATAAACATTGAGCCATTCTCCCGCATTGACATGTCGATTAGTGAGGCCTGGGTACGAGCCAATGTTGTATCGAAATAAATTGTAATACCTCATTGTTTCACATTTCCAGAAATTCCGTTTATTCTTTCCCGAACACAATAGGATTCCGCACTGTTGTCATTGTTTACAAGTTGTAACATGGATTTCATCCAATTGACTGAATACAATGAAATTACGAGTAAAATGTAAAATAACACTTCAAAGGTAGATCACAGCAATTTATTATCTTACGATTACATCAACCTTGTTTCAAGTAGACTTCTTTAAAATATCAAGTAAGATATTTGGAACAAGGTGTATTTTTATTTACATGTGGCTAATCGTGTGCACAGATATTTTGTACTACAAAAGCAGAGTTAGTTTTGAAATCCTGAGTAAAAAATTTACTCAATTAATCTCCAATTATTTGTCCATGACATGGAAATCAGCAGCGCCCTCTACTTCCTTCATCACCCTCAGACACATCTCGTCTTCATACCAAGGTGCTACGACCTGCACCCCGACAGGTAGCCCGACTGCTCCCTCCATTGCCTACAAAGGAGATTACATTTTATGTGTATCCAGTAGACTAACATTGTGGGGTGTCAATCTCAATGATCCTTTCAAAATAAAAGCTTTTTCTGTAATTTTGGGACTTATTTGGTGGTCATTGAACGGTATACTCGGAGTAGTGCTCCAAGCAATTGGATTCAACGTAAATTCCGATTACTAAAACCGATGTAATGTTAAATTTGTATCGAGTTCACTCTGTGATATGTGTTAAGGGTTTTTTTGCTATTAACATTGGAACCAAATTAATAAAGCCCTTGGTTAAGTTTCCATTGACATCAATGGCCGTGTTTAATTAAGGAACAATCACCGAAGACACGGTCTTTGTTGGTTCAGACCAAGGGCCCTTGCCTTTTTGACCCTGTCTGAGGGCTTCAGCCAGAAGACTGGGTTTTAAAGACAAGAGAAAGGGGCTAGAATCCCAAGTTGCATGCAACCTCAAATGATTATAAATGGTGGTATTAATAGACTGACAGGTCTATTAAACCACAAAGGAGGTGGTTATAAATAATGGTTATAAACAATCATTCAGAAATTGAAGCTGCATCTTTGCTCAACTCATAAGTATTGTGTGGAGCAGAAGCAGCTAAGAACTTTGCATGTAGCTCTCTAACTGTGAACATCACAACTTGTGGTACTTGAGTATCTTGTCAAGTCTAACCATTACAAGGTTTTGTCAATGGACAAAAGACAAAACATTAATTCATTGGAAGAACTTGTGGAAATGTGCCCTATGATTTAGGAACAGCCTGTCATTAGGACTTTCAGTGTGACTCTCATTAGGAACTTGTGGAAGTGTGCCCTGTGAACCAGGAATGGCCTGCCATAAGGACTCTTAGTGTGACACTCTTCAAGAGGGGGGTGATGTAAGCCCTAATTAGGAATAGCTTGCCACCTAGATGTTCCTTATCTAGACAGTAAGAAGTGGAAGTCTGACCTAGCCAGGGAGACCATCTTCAGAACTGTCTGTGGGTTGGATTCAACATTTAACTCTTTACCTGGATGCCTGAGTAGCAGTCTGACCTAGCTGCAGGGAGACCATCTCATAAAGGTGTCCATGGGTGGGAGAAACTGATTATATGAACCTGATAGAAATCCATGAACTGGTCTGAGGTCAAGCTCAGGCCCATAAGGACCAGACAAACTCCTATACACTGGTTTACCAATAAGGAGAACTTGAGGGAGAGAAACTCTCATCCAGTGTATGGTCTCTGGTCTCAAGGATACTCGAAACCACAGATGCTATTAAGCATCCCTAGGGAGCATAAAAGGGTCTTGACCCAAAAACATTATACATTATACTTTACAAAAGGACTATGGTGCAAACATTGTGCCATTGTCATCCTCAAAGAAGTTGTGTGTTATGAGAACTAAGTTCTCAGCTTTCATAAAGGTAATTTTGAAGTCCACTTGATGGTACCAATGTAATACAGACTTTACTAACTTCATATATGCAATAAAGTGGATTGAAACTGTTTCCATTTGTCTGAAGTCTTCCAAAGCACATTACCTATCACCAAGATGTGAACCTGGGTAAATACAAAAATATACACGAGAAGTCCCATTACAGAGATGAAAGCAGTTTAGACATAACCTGTCTCCAGAGGTGGAGAATTCAAAAGTGTTCGAGCAGAGAAGTGTTGCAAGTCTTCCACTGGTGTGGAACACATAATTATAGCAGAGAAACACTGTCACAAGGACCGGAGGTCTGAACCAACAAACACCAAGTCTAAGGTGGTTGTTCCTATTATAACAGAGCTAAATCAAGGGAAACTTGCCTTTTCATAGACCAGAGCGAGGAGCTTGTTTACATGGCTGCCATGACAGTTTCTCCCATAGATGGCTGACTTGCTCACGGAGAGCCATGAAGGCTCTTTTGGCTTGGTGCCAGCAGAGGTCAACAAAGACCGGGCGGTCTTGGTGAGCTGACACATACCATTGCTACATATGCAAGGCCCTTGATGATGGGCTGGGTGAGCCCAACAAAGACCGCCTGGCACTGAGCCAAGTCACGGGGAAGGGCTATGAGCGAATGGCAAGACTGGAGACAGTGTCACACCCCCATCTGTGTTGGGTCAGACAATGTGGCTCGAAAAATCTTGGTCTGGACCATCAGAGAAGGCCTTGCCGTGTTATAATTTTATTTTTGTGATCAAGTGTCAATTGTAAAATTGGCAACTGTGCCACCCATTTCTGACGACATGAAAAGTTCACGTCGCTGTCATCAAATGTGAACAGTCCTTAACTTCAGAAGATTACTTGGGTCTGCTTCAAACAAAATCTTGGAATGGGTAAAGACAAACGAGATCAAGAAGCCTCAGATGTGCAAGAATTCAGAAACATGGATGATATCAGTTGTTGTGTATAACTCTTCCACACCAGAAAGGAAGTCGTACCTTTTTGACCCGCCTATGATATATGTCGTGTTCGGGGTAGTGCTTCATGAGGTCATCGTCTTCCTCTGTGACGCTCGTCATGCGTACAACTCCCGCGGGAAAGTTCAGAACATTGTAGACCATGGTGTACGAGTCCGAATCTAGTGAAAAAAAAACCAAGACCAACTGTTTTAGATTGGATCCCATATTTATTAAAATGAGCGGAAATTGTTGCAGTATTGTTTCTATATTATAATGTTTAAACAGGATCCTTCTAACACTAGTACTAATTATTTGGAAAATGGAGGAATTATGCACACGAAATCAGCTTCCAGATGCACTGCAACAATTGCCCACTCCAGAGGCACAACTTAGAGCAGTCGCAAATGCAATTTTTTTGTGCGGCTAACGCAAATGGATATCAACTAGGATTTTCAATTGTGACATTTTAGATGCGCTCAGAGTGTCAGAGCCAATCTATTCTTGAAAATCATCTTAATTTTCAAAACTGCTGGCAGAAACGTCTAATTCACCTGGTTAATTCGAATTCTATCGATAGTGCAAAGTTCTGATGAATCTTTGATTGTTTCATCTTTTTCCAAGACCAAATTATTACAAAAATTGTCACATGTTTTTGTATACTTAGCACATGTATTTTCGTGGGAGGTTCCTTTGTGATTGACATGTGATTCATTGTTTTTTTTCCCCATCGTACTTACAAATTAACAGCTCAGCCGAATTTAGCGGAGGGGCTGCAAACGCCCAGGCTGGACATACCAGGGCATCCAGTTTCATTTCTTTCTTCCACTCTTCCAATACTTTTCTTCTGATTTGCTATCACCAGAAAACAAAGACACAGTGATGTGAAACTACCGTGACAATAGTTTGATGTTACAAAGAAATGCGTTTACATTACCCAAATAATGATCATTTTAACAGACCTTCACTGCAGCCGCCACTTCCCAGTATTCACCAGCTTTCCTACAAACACAATCCGCATTTTTCAAATATCATTCTTTTTTCCACCTTCTATTTTAATAAAAACGTCAAGAACAAAAAGAGCTATTATACCTTTGATGCTTTGATCTGATGATATTGGCTCTTCTTGGATCCTGCGGGTGAGTAAAACAGCGATTAAAAATTGAATTTCTTGCTGTCATGTAATGACCTAATAGACATTTTTTGGTCATTCTAAATAGAGTATTTCTAGATTGATGAAACGCAATAATAGATCTACCTTCTTTTCGATGAATCTTGCAGCAAGAGGTCTGAGACACTGCGGAATATCCTTTCCAGCAAAGAGGTAACTGACACAGTCATCCATCTTATCGTATTGTCTGCAAATTTACGTCTGGATTAGGAACTTTCCATTAAATTAGGATGTTTGAAAACTGAACAGTTACTCATATTCAGTTTTGCTGAATATATTGAAGGCAAAAGACATACGGGGGACTAATTAATTAGGGATTGAGCTGAACCTCAATTACCAAGTTTGTTAGTACCTGCAAGTCCCACACTGTAGTAGAGTTTGACTCCCACCAATACTTGAGAAAAGTAAGAGGTCAAAGGGCCTTGGCTGTCATGCCGACTGTCAAGAAGTTGACAGTTGTCACACAGTGTCACTAGAGGTGAGGAATCCATCATGCGCAGATGATGAATAGAAGTGAGGGATCCATTTATGTTTGAAACCCAGGGCAGGTATCACCAAAAATTGAAGACAGGGGTACCGGTGGCTTCACCTTTTTACTTCCTTCAATTTGTTTTGAAAAGTTTAATTTAGCACTTTTCAGACTGTTGTATCGATGTCGTAGCAAAATTTAAATCATTTACATTGCCTGAAAAAGCTCCACCCCTCCATTTGAAAATAAAACTTTGTATTCCAGATCACGTATGGCTTGTATGTCTGGAGGAAGCCACTCAACCAACTGAAAATAAAATTGAAAAATGACACGAAAATGTTCAGGTCACAGTATGTTTACTGTGTCGGAAACATAACTAATTCTTTCCAAGTTAGGAGATAAAATTTTCAATCGTTGAAAACTAAAAAAAAAAAAAAGAATCGAAAAATAACTCAAAAGATTCTATATTTGGATTATCTTCCAGGTTCTTTAGCACAGATTGAGTTTTTGATGGTGTGACATCGTCCTGACTGTACTTACTGTGTGACCTTGTCCCTCTAGATGCTCTTTGGCCATCCTGACAGCTCTTTTCACTGCCGGAATAGATTCCAGAGTTCCATTGTCGTAATAGTAACCCATTCTCAAGGCTCTTTTTTCGCTGAATTTCTGAAGGAAAATGTGAAAATGATGGCGACATTTTTCGTACAAAATGGATTGTTTTATTTGTTACCTGTGGAATCGAATGTGTAGATGTTAGTGCAAAATTAGCGTAAAACAAATATCCAGTAGTAAACAAAGAGATGACTCAAAATAATCACTGTACACCAAATCATACCACATTTTTTCTGCAAGCATTTTCTAAAAATATTTTGGAAAGTTAACACAGCAAAAAAATGCTTCCTTGTCCAAAAACTTGAATGGATATTTAATAACCTTGTCATTGAATGGATAAGGCACTGTCAATGGATCCATTTTATTGATTGTAACTCCGTCCAGTAAGGCCTTGACAACTGGTACTATGGTATCCATATCTCTCGCTATGGGTCCCCAAGAATCTTGAACTACAAAAGAGAAACTATTTTTGAGAACCAAGTTACCAAGCTGTGTAATATCGAATTTGTTTTGATTTGTGTAAAGGTCGAAAAATATTTGAAAACTTTTTAACGTACTGCAGCTTTCAAATGCAAGATTACTTTGTCCACCAAAGAAGTCATGTCCAAGTTTGCTGCAATTAAACATTTTATTCACTTCAACTTGTTATTCTTAATATCCAAGTGTTTTGGAATAGCACTGGCTTAAACATAGTGTGATTTATTTGCAGAGTTACCTATGTCTTTCGGCAGTTGGTTTGAACCCGCATAGTCCTGTAAAATTACTGGGGTTCCTAATGCTTCCACCCAGATCACTTCCAAATCCGAGGATTGATCCACCAGATGCTATCAGGGCTGATTCACCACCAGAGGAACCGCCTGAGATACGTGTGGTGTCCATAGGATGGCACGTGGATCCAAATATAGGATTGCTCACCTCAAATCTGTACAGGTGTGAAACCAGATCTCTAGGTACGTGTGGTAAATTGAGGTCAGTTTCAATTAATTTATTAGCAAACGAGGCAAAGTAAAAGATTATCATGATTACATTAATTGAATTAAATCACAAACGACGAGGCAATGAAGCATTTGTACACAAATCAACAAAGAACTCTGCATTTCATTCTTATTTCATCAAATTATTGTGAATGTATGTGATGTAGACCGTACTTACGCCGTTAAAAACTGTGGAATATTTGTTCTGCAAAATGGTATTGCGCCCAATTCACGCAACAGCTGTAAACGAAAGGAGGAACTGTTATGGTTGTGGTCATACAACTGTGCAAAAATTTAGACAGGTGTTTTAAAAGATAATATGTTTAAAAAAAACTGTATTCATTGACATGACATTATCTCTTTCTGCATTGAAGATACTCACCTCAACCATAGCACAGTCTCTTTGACTCGGAAATTCACATCTGACAATCAATCCCATGGTTGAATCATATCCCTGGAGCGTAAAAAATCAATTTTAAACGTGATACCTTTTTGCAACAGAATTTACAAATTAAATGAGGATTGAAAGAACGTTTGTCAGAGGGAAACTGCCACTATTGTACAACACCCAGATTATTTTATCTGTTAAAATTTCATTTCACGTGACATTTCTAATTTCGGGTTTCTTTACGGACACAGAAGGCACACAACAATTCATTGTCGTTTGTTGAGAAGAATGTCCTGAGACAATTGGAAAATTTTCAACAACATTCACCACCTGATTAGTGAGTAATCTCACCACAAAGATAACCCAAACTTCTATTGACATCAATGACAAACTTAACTTTTCTCAATTTGGCACTTGAAACTTTACACAGTTTTAAATGTGAAAAAGAACATGTTTTAGATAAACATATTCAAAGATATTACTCTCTTTCTATTTATGATTTTTCTAGTTTTGTTAAATTTAAAGTGTTATCAAGTCTCTCTATAGTTTTTATAGTCCACTAGCTGTAAGAATCCATTGCAATTGACTCACTGACCATGCTATTGATCACAGTTCAATTGGGTAAAACAGGCAGGCAATACAGCAAGTTTTCAATGAAGCCTGGATGTTTACATTTTGTCACTGAACACATGGCTATGACATCAGGGTCACAAAGAACTACCTTAAAATCCCAGGTTTATAAACTGTTATTGTTCAAACCCTAAATTCGATTCGTTCACATCTATGGTTTCTAAAGGTGTTTTGCTTGAACAATGTTTTGTTTTCTAAGAAATTCTGGAATTCCATAACACAGCCTTAAATGGAAGTACTAACATTAAGAGGAATGTCGTCCTTCAAGCTGATGGGTATACCGTGTAGTAATTTTCCTTTCCCGTCGGAGTTATCTGCCTCCTTTGCCCAGTACTACAAAAAATAAAATAAGGATAAGTTGTGATATTCTTTGGAACAGTTCTTCTTACTTGTATCCTTTATTCTAACATTTGATATTCAGCCTGTCGATGCTATGATTTAATGGTTGAACCATACCTCTGCTTCTCTGATGTATTCTATGACACAGTTGGTTCTGTGGTGGGCTTCCAATGACTGTAAGTGGAAAAGAGATATGTGAAAGTAGTCTGAGCTGACAAAACTTATGTCTTTGTAATGCTTCTTCATCGTAATTGATGACAACACCAGAAAATATCTGCCTCACCTTTGCTTGATACGCTAGTAAAACTTGGCTTGGCTTCAGTTCTCCAGAGTTTATTGCATCTCGCAGTTCGACAAAAGAAAGGCCGACGATCCTTTCAACTTCTTCCGTCTGTAGAGAAATCAAACTAGCAGATGACAATTTAACCTAGCATCGTTTATTCCACCGTCAGTTACAATGGTGGTTTCAGTTTTCTCGTCCTCTTTTAATGAAGAAGCAGCAATCCAATTTTATTTTTAATGGCATTCAAGTTGAAGAGTTTGTGTCAGATGGACTGTATTGTACTGCTTTCACAATACATGGTGATTTGTCCAAAAAGGGGGTGTGTACCATGTTACAACTATTTTACCTTTATGTCACGACATCTTTCTTTCATTTGTCTGATGCTGAAGTCCTTGCAGGCGCGCTTTCTCTGCCGCTTGTGATTATTCTTGTTCATCTGATACATTTTGTAAACTTTCTTCACCGTCACAAATACTGCCGCAAAAGTGGCAATTCTTATCACGATTCCTGTGGAGGAAAATCATTTGTTTTAATTTAAATAAAGCTTGCACATAAATTTTCACTGTGTGCTTTGGTAGGTATTTGGGAGATAGTTTATCCGCTAAAAGTCCCCCTTTCCAAAGGAAATTATAAAAAAGATCATTTTACTGATGAAAAAATATTAGTGTTGAGTGAATAGATATATCAGTGAATAAGCATACTTGTTCTTTGTACTCCAAACGTGTCCAGCCATGTTTCTGGTAGCACCTTCTCCACCAAACGTGACACAACCTCAGAAAGTAGCATCAGCGCCATCTTCTTTCAGTCTTACACTTTCCGTTGATAGGAAAAAAGTTCATGTAAATTTGATAGAATCTATTCAAATTTCTTTTATCATACAAAGTGAGACTGAATCTCCCGCTTCAGTAATTAGTACAACAACCTTCCATTAACATTACGTTATGAGGCATTGCCGACCACGGGCCCCATACCTACCATGCCACACCAGACCTAGCTAGGGTACGGGGAGAGGTCAGGTGATTGAGCCCGGTGAAACGTTTTCAATCGCCCCCCCCCCCACCAGTACGCCCTGGGGGGCATACAAAATCAGAAATTGCTGTTTTCAATCACCTCCCCCGGGGCATACTGGGTTTGATTTCAATCGCCCCCCCCCTTGTGATGGTTAACTGGATTGCCAGTCTGGCGATGATCAGTGACTGTAAAGGTTGACAAAACTTACAGTCGGCAGTGGCACTTTTACAGTTGGTGGTGTCACTTTTACAGTTGGTGACAAAACTTACAGGTGCTGTCCTGTGTGCATCAATGGAAGTGTCATCACTGACTGTAAAAAGTTTTATCACCAACTGTAAAAGTACCGCCACCGACTGTAAGTTTTGTCAACCTTTACAGTCGACATTACCTGAAGTCCAGTTAATCATCACAAGAGGGGGGCGTACTGGTAAGGGGGGCGATTGAAAACGTTACACCGGAACATCTAATATTTAAATGATTACCTGTCAGGTTGCTGAGTAAGGCTGGTTTAGTCTCAAACAATCACCAGTTTCATGGATCCACATGCACAACTGTTTTTCCAATTTAGTTCAATCAGGTCAATTAGATAAAATATTATATTATTCAGGAAAAACTCGAATGATACTTTGATATAATCTACATACCTTATTTCTTTGCTTTTAGTAGTAACGAAACAGCATACCCACAATCAGGTTTGTTTCTTACAACTGTGAACTAGTGTCCAATAAACAGCACGTGAGGTAAAGGTACTTCACTCAGGTTTCTAGGTTATTACACAGTGTTCAATAACCTTTTTCTTTGAGATATCGTTCCATTTTCTGTACCGGTATTTGTGGTAATGTATCTGATTGTGTTCTCTCACAGCGTTCGTATTTGAATCTCATGAGGTCACAGCCAACCAACAAATGGTACCGTGCACCGTCCCACTTACGGTGCAGCCATTCGCATACACATCTTGCACATCTAGGTTGAGAGCCCCACTAGGATCTC